>JZKD02S1674570.1:244706-279263 GCA_000966675.3 Picea glauca
TTTTTAATTTTTAATAATGGTTCAATAATATTCATTTCATAGAATCTTTAAGTTATGGTTATTATTCCGGATTCATTTTGGGGGTTCAATCAGAGCCTTCAATTATTATTGAGAAGCTTGATCTCGAAAAACCTTTATTTAGGCTCTCAAAATGGTTTCGGAAGTTAAAAACTGTTAAAAATAGTAAATTTTCAAAACACTGCTTTGAGCGAGAGCGAGTTGAAAAAGGTGGGTGGCCACCAATATCCACCAGGATCAATCCTCCCGCCTTAGGAAACAATGGTCTCCATTGTGTTGAGTTCCCCCATCAAATGAATAAATTTCTGTTAAATTTGGCCCTGGGTGAGTCACTTGCCTTGGTGCATGAGCTGCCCTGCTTTGACGACTCAATAAAGACGGATCATTTGTTCTAGAGTGCCCTTGATCTGTGTGTCCGCAATCTGATCATTGAATGTCTGGTGCATGCAATCAGGGTTGAGCTCTGTTGGTGTCAACTTCTCTGCTATCTCTGAGCTGTCAAATAATGGTGGGAATGGTGGGAAATGTGGTCGAAGGAGAGCCACGTTGAAGATTGGGTGTAGGCCAAGGAAAGGGGGAATGTTGAGCTCAAAAGCCTTGTCACCCACAGCCTTGGTGATGGTGTACGACCCATAACAGAGTGGGCGAAGCTTCTGATGGGGCCCTGTAAAGCGTTCTTTTTGCAAATGCAACCAAACTTTGTCTCCCACTATAGTTCATGCAGACCCAAGGAAAATTGCAGAATGACCCCCATCAGAAGTGGTCCACATACTTACGACAGTTCCACCTCAACATCAAGTATAAAACAGGAAGTACCAACCGAGTGGTTGATTGGATCAGTCGACCTCCAATCGGGGCACTCACCATGGTGCTAGAATCTTGCGGCCATGAGACCTCTGGATGGCCCCACCTCTACAAGACAGACCTTGACTTCTCCACCACCTACCAAATGTTGGGCGCCAACTCAATGGTCGTTAATTTCCATCTTCAAGACGGGTTGTCATTCCATATAGGCCATCTCCGCGTTCCATCCAGTGAGCGTGCGAAACTGATTTGGAAAGCTCACTACAATCGGGTAGCGGGACACTTTGGCATTGAAAAGAGAGTGGCAATGTTATAAAAACATTTCTACTGGCCGAAACTTCGATAGGATGTCGGAAAATATATCATGTCTTGCACCACCTACGTTACTGCCAAACCGACCACTAAGAAACAAGTCTTGTACACCTCTTTGCCTACCCCTGATAGGCCATGGGAATCCATCTCAATGGACTACATGTCGCCCCCCCCATCCACCAAGAGGGGAAATGACTGTGTTTTGTGGTTGTTGATTGTTTTTTCAAGATGACGATTATAGTCACCTACAAGAAGAACATCACATTAGAAGCCACTGCCAAACTCTTCTTTGAACGAGTATGGGTACATTTTTGGATCCCACAAACCATTATCTCTAACTGTGACAGTCGGTTCCTCAGCACATTCTTGTCGAGCCTCTGGTCACTGATGGATACCAAGCTCACCAAATCCACTGCCTTTCACCCCCAGACAGATGGTCAAACTGAGGTCACCAATCGGATGATCATACATATATTGTGCATGTATAATTCAAAACACCCTCGCACATGGGATGAGAGTCTTTCCCGTGTCTAGCATAGCTACAACTGAGCCCTGCATAGCTCAACTAGCCACAACCCCTTTCAGGTGGGGTTGAGATTCCAACCATTGGGCCCCATGGATGTTGCAGTACCCTTAGTGACCACCTTGGATGACTTGTCCCCTACTCCACCAAAAGATGGAAAAGACACCCAGTTCATTGAGCAAATCCAACACATCCGCCAATAGGTTCAGGATATTCTACAAAAATCTAATGCCAAGTACAAGCAACGCCATGATCAATATCAGGTGCCACATAAGTTTCAGATGGGAGACAAAGTTTGGTTGCACTTGCAGAAAGAAGGCCTTACAGGGCCCCATCAGAATCTTCTCCCACTCCGTTATGTGTCATATGCCATCACCAAGGTTGTGTGTGACAATGCTTTTGAGCTCAACATTCCCCCTTTCCTTGGCCTAGGCACCAAGGTTGTGGGTGACAATGCTAGAGATAGTAGAGCAGTTGACACAAAAAAAGCTCAACCCTGAATGCATGCAACAAAAATCCAGTGACCAGATTTTGGATACACAGATCAAGGGCATTCGATTGCAAACGATCCATCTTTATCGAGTCGTCAAAGAAAGACATCTCCCGCACCAAGGCAAATGGCTCACCCAGGGCCAGATTCAACAATTTTTTTTTCATCTGATGGGGGAACTCAATGCAATGGAGACCATTTCTTCTTAAGAATGGATGATTGATCCAGGTGGATATCGGTGCCCACCCACTTTTTCCAACTCACTCAAAACAATTTTCTGGCAATTTTGACAATTTACTATTTTTAACAGTTTTTAACTTCTGGGGTCATTTTGAGGGTCTAAATGAAAGTTTTTGGGATCATACATCTCAAATATAGTTGAAGTCTTTTATTAATCCTCCAAAATGATTCTCCTCGACGATACCTTTCCAACGAGCTATCGTGCGCCTAAAACGAAGATCATATGCAAAAGTTACGACCTTAGGAAGTTGATGTACTAACTTACCCAAATAGGGCCCACATAACTTTTGGTGCATCATCTCCTAGGGTTAGGTTTTAGGATGTATAGGGTTTTCAAAATTCCTGTTGATTGTAAAAAGTTATTCAAAACCTCATTATAATCATCTTCTTGCGAATGAGCGCATCTGTTACATCTCTTTTCAGAGATAAGCCACCACCATTCTAGCAAGCTTGTTTTCAGCTGCATTTTATAGTTTCAGTTTATTTCTTTATTCAATAGAAAACCGGTTTTACTCTATCTTCGTTATTCTGTGTTAAGCATATTTTAATAATATGTATTCATTTTGTTTCGTTCATAAAATATGGATCAGTCTATCAATGAAGACTTATAACGCAACATTCATCAAACACTGTTTCATCAATGAACAAATAAAGGGAACAAAACATGTAGCCAAATTTCTCTTCCAGTGACACCACACCTAACCAAGTAGACTAAGGAATGGTTTTTACAAATTACATAGTATTTCCACACATGGCTACAAAAAGAGAAAATGACACATGTGATAGGAATATCGTCTTCCTCCTCTAGAATTGCACACATACTTAAAGTCTTTGTGTAGAGCTTCCACATCTCTCTTCAGTCTTTGTTTTGGATCTTCTTACTTTCCTATCATTTGTTAGAGTGGTGAATTAAAAAAATATATATATTTGTCATATTGAAGCTGCAAATCTCAATATGTGTACTTACATCAATAAATCTACGAACACATGACCACACACTGAGGCACGCATAGTCTTCTTTGAGGATATCTTTAGTTATTTTCTACATTAGTACCTCTTTCCTCTCATAAGCTCTTTGGTGATTGCTAGACCATGGTCCAAGAGTCTCTCTCGGCGTTCATACCTGTAAGTTATAGATAGGCTTATCTTTCTTTTCTTCCTACTCATGTATTGACCCAACTTGTAGTTATAATATTTCAACTGTAACATCCTGCTCCACTGGGCACACTTTTATTTTCATATTCTTTGAGGACACTTGCATGCAAGTGATCTGGTTATGGTATATGATGATTTCATTTCGATTATTGGTTATATATATGATGTTGATGATGTGTTGTGACTTATTTTTATTTTGATGTATATGTATTGGCATATGTTATTGACGAGTTTTCCTGAGTGTGCAGGAGACATGATAGGTTATAGATGTTGATGACATCAATGAACTTTCTGGGACTCCGTATTGAGTTAGGGAGTGGACTGTATTTGTTTGAGTATTTAATTTTATACACGTGTTTTATGACTGGTTGAATATGATTTGTGTACATGGATTATTGACTGTACTTTTCTCAGTTGATGTAAGCTTGACAATGCTTGCTAATTTGACTAATATAAGGAGTAAATGGGCCATGCACAAAAACCATAAATTGAGAGAAAGGTCTGCTAGTGTCTCTGTCATAGCATACTAGTACTCTCGCAGTGGCCTGAATGGTACGTTAATGATTACTTAGTTCGAGAGGTCCATGATGTCGTGAGGGCAGACTCAAATAGTCGGTCACGAATATTTCTAAGGGGCATGCAATAAGAAAGAGTTTTTATTCCTTAGAATCTCTTAGTCTCTCACAAGGTCGACCGAATGGAGTGTTGACTCCATACGGCCAAACAAACTTCCAAAATCATTCAAAGGTGAGTGGCACCCTTGGAGCAAGAAGGTGTGTCTTGAAGGGAACGTCCCGTAATTAAAACTTGAGTCAATAAATCTAGGTGGCCTAGAAAACATTGAAATGATTAGGCCTTGTTAGAATAAATCAATTAATTAAACAATAAATTATTAATTAAAAAACCTAACAAGAGTCTAAATTCGAAGTCTTAGACTAAGCCTAAGTCTAAGTTTAATAAAGCGATTAATTAAAGATAATAAATAAATTAAAAGAATCGAGATAAATCAAATTTTAGGAAAAAGTGAGTCAAATCTAAAGATTAGATAAAATGCACATGTGTGCATGGAATCAATAAATTATTATTTTTTAAATAGAAGAAATAATAATATGAGAGAATAGATGGACACATAGAATGATATATAGAGTCAACCTACAACTAGTCTAACTAGAAGAACACTCATAATCCAACTGTAACTAAGATTTAGTTAGGAGACACTCATTAATGAGAATTTGGGGAACAAAGTGACAAGTAAGAGAGAAAATAGGAACACATTGGGGAATGTGAGGGGAATGTGAGGGAAATTGACTTTTTAAATAAAATAAAAATGGTAATTACTTGTGCAACTTGGAGAAAGGGTGACAAGTGTGGGTAAATAATACTAATTAAATTAATTAAAAATATAATTAATTGTGCATGAGGACATGTGTCATTGATGATTTTTTTATAAAACAAATGTGGTAAAAGGGAAATGGATCTCACTTATTCTTGGTAATGTTATATCACCAAAATTATTGTGAACTATGTTTTACTTGTGAGATTTGGGATACCTAGCTTGAAGAAAAAGTGGAAGCTCTTCCTTGTGACAAGTCTTTGAGCTATTGTTTTTTGGTTTCTTGTGTATGCCCCTTTGCGTATCGAGAGGCTAAGGGGGAAGAAGAGTACCCATAAAACTAGATGGGATGTACTTGTGAAGTTTCGGTGATTAGCGAGTGGTAGTACAAAAGCAGTGCAATTACTTGAAGGACATATTCAATTCTCAATCGTCATTGGTTCCAATATTTTATTTTCTGGAATTTTATTCACAGTTCTTGAATTTTAAGATTTTTAGGAACGATGCCAATTTTAATTACATCCCAGAATTGATTGTGATTGATTCGATCACAAGTTAGTGGTAATTCATAAATTGAATTTTTGTCTGATCATGGTGAAAATGTTACCAATCCGGATCTTGAATTTGTTGGTTTCCTTAAATTTTATTTACCTCATAGTAATGTAGAACTTATGGGACTGTTTCTAATCTAGTTACAGACGCAATACTTTATACCTTGAGATCGTTGTCATTTATTTGATATAGACTCAACTTAACCATTACGAATGTGGTGCCAATCTCATCAACAGAAACATACTTTTTACAGTCCCACTTGGTCCCTGCCAAGTTGAAACTTCAATCTGAATTTGGATCGTTAAGGTCATTGCAATAAAACTTTTTCTTTGCTTTTGTAGCCAATCTACAATTTAGAAATTGTTTGGTCATTGTACACATTGTTGGAACTTTGTAAACTATGATCGGTATGGTCACTATTCTTGTATTAAAATTTCGAGGACGACTTCCTTGAGAACAATGCAGAATATCGCTTGCTTGAGCTAGATTTGCACTTTCATTGCAATTTCTTTTAAATCGGATATCCTGAACTTAAGTTTCATTTTAGTCACTGTGGATTTCATTGCAAGTTCAGAAATTGATTTTCGTACGGATGCTACCTTTTATTTACAATTCAAAGTTTGTATACGCCTTGGTCATTGCAAAAATTTAATGGCAAATCGTATCTAGAAGGACATTGTAGAGTCAAGATAACGTTGATTGTGAAATGATTATGGTCGCTGCAATTTTTAATTGATTTATAATTGGGGCGTTGATCTATTTTTCGGCATACCTGAGCTAAATTTCTTGGATCATTGTACAGTAATTACAAATCCAATCTTATAATCATGGACGTCAAGGAATCCTTGGAAATTCTAAAACTAGAAATGATATAGTTATTGTTGAATTAATTTGCAATCTAGAATTGGGGATTCGTATAATCTCTCCGAGTTGTTTAAGTTTTCTTAATTGGCAGTTTATACTTGGTTCTTAGATTTAGTGGTGTAGAGTTAGTTCCTAGCGCTCCTAACTCCTTACGACTGTTGGTGTGTACTCGATGTTATCTTATAGTCGACTCTACTCATCATCAAATATTTAAATAGACTTAGTGTAATTCTATTTCGGATTAACATTGTGGTGCATTAAGTGTTGAAAACCTTCACTCAAGAAAGACATTTTAGTATGGATAACAAAATTTTATGCCTAGCACTTTATTACCTTCTAGGGAAAGTCCTTAGATTTTAGTACAAATATTTTAAATTAATTATTGATGATTTGAATATGTAATTACTGAGGTATAATATATAAAGTTCATCCGGAGTAATTTTATTTATATAAAATAAGAATTTATATTATTGCTTACGATTGCTAATTTCATTGTTTACAATAATCTTGGGTTAGAATTTATCAGGACGTATTATGGTAATAGTGATGATTTGTGATGCAAATAAAACTAGACATTGTATAGCTTCTTATGGTGTGATAACAATATTGATGAATTGTCGAATTTTTGTGAGAGTATAATAAAGTTCTTGAACGAAATGGATTGTGCTTGATGGTGCATCTTATTGTTAATTTTAAGTCATGAGTCTAGGTTAGAAGGGGGATATGGTAATAGATAGCTCCATGTTCCTCAAAATAGTTGCCAATCCTTAGACCTTTAATGGTCAAAATCAATTGGATGAATCATGTACTTGAGCATTGATTATGTATCCTAGAGGTCCTAACCTTGCAAGTAGGTTGGGCGGGTAGACATCTATGTTATCTTTATGTGATGAAAATAATCTATTACTTTTGGTGATGATGAAATTGATTGTTGTCATGTTGTGATGTAGATGTGAATAGAATGTGTATTTTGAAGTATGTTAATGTAGTGTAACCTTGTTCTATTGATGTTTACAATATATATATATATATATATATATATATATATATATATATATATTATCACTATTATACTCACTTATGTTGATGTCGTAATGGAGGGGACGTTACATATGGTATCAAAGCAGGTTCAATGTTGCGACATTAGATCATTACAACTTCCATTGGAGGATGTAGGGGAAGCAGACGATGTGGTTCTTGAGGAAGTGGTACACCTCCAATAGTATCAACACCAGAGGGATCTAAACCTTAGGGAGATGAGTAGACAAATGAACAAGAGCAGGTTTCTATGGAAGATGTGGTAGGCATGATGAGATACTTCTAGAGGATGTCAGAGGTGTTGATCAACCGCTTGGATCGAGATGAGGGAAGATCATATATGCGCAATGAGGGTTCACAATGCGCTCTAGTTGGTAGTAGTAGAATACACAAAGAACTCAAGAAGGTGAAATTTCCTGAGTTTTAAGGATCTACAGACGACTTAGTCGACGAGGCATGGTTGGAGAACATGGTGAGGTGCTTCTCACTTCATTATTACACCTCCAACATGAAGGTCGCCATGGAGGTATTTTTGACTGAAATGGAGTTCTTTACTTTGGTGGAAGACGCTCCTACCTCAACTAAACATGGTTGTTGAAGACGTATCAAGGGATTTGTTTGAGGAATGGTTCTAGGAGAGGTATTTTTTCGAAGGAATTTATTGAGCGCCATCTTAATGATTTCAATGCTTTACGATAGGGTGGTCATACAGTGCCGAAGTATGAGGCCAGGTTCATGGAGATACTTACGTATGCTCCACATCTGAACACGAAGAAGTTAAAGTTCAAAAAGTTTGTGTTTGGCCTTAGCTTCAACACTCGTGCAAAGGTGATGATCATAATGCCTCAGACATTGCATGATGTAGTTTAGAAGGTCCTCATTACAGAGAAATAAATGAATAGTGGAGGTCAGGGAAATACTCCTTCTAGACCGATTAGACAGACAACATCAAGAGTGCAGCAGCATCATACACTAGCTAGACAAACTCTTGTGCATCGAGATATGCCTAGAGGACCTATGTTCTCGACACCATGATGATAGAATCCTCAACAGAGGACTCCTTATGGAGGACCATGACAATAACAACAATGTCATCTGCAGCAACAACATCATTTTAGGCTTGTTCAACAGAAGAAACTAGGATCACAGACTGCTAGGCCAACAACTTCCACTTTGGGGACCGGGAGCACTAGACAAAAGACTTGATGGTGGACATGTGGGGATCCACATTACCAGTGAGATTGTCTGATTGATAAGGATAAGGAAGTCATATCATCAAGACCCACTATTTTTGGAGATTTGGGTAAGGCCCATAGGATACATGCAACGATGAACAACCGCTAGGTCGAGCATCAGTCCACCATGATCGAGACATCAAGTACTATCACTAATAAAACTTTTAGTATCTATATAGATTTGGATGCTATAGAGATATTTATTTCTAGTGCAATTCTAAAGAGAATTAAGGTAAATACAGTCGAGCGAGATGAGTTCATATACGTAGAAATGGCATTGGGTGCCAAACAAAAGGTTGGAGGAAAGGTTACAGACTATAGTATTAGCTTGGAAGATTTTGTAATCAAGGTAGATATTTATGTCACAATCTTAGGATCTTATGACATAGTGATTGGTATGGACTAGTTAGAATTGCATGATGCAATACTTACTGTAATACAAAACAGTTAAGTTTGACAGATGATTCGGGACAAAGTAGAGTGATTGTAGGAAAAAATCAGGGGGTGTCTCTAAGGTTTATTTTTTCCCTAGGGTTGTAGAAGATCCCAAGGGATGAAAGATATATGCAATCTTATTGCTAAATGAAAAGAGTGAGGTGAAAGGATTAGAAAACCTTTTTGTACTACAAGAGTTTTTTGATGTCTTTCCTGAAGAGTTTCCAGGTTTACTGCTTGAAAGAGAGTTAGATATTACAATATACTTGAAACCTAGAACTAAACCAATGGCAGGAATGTGTTACTGGATGTCAAGACCTAAATTTTAGGAGTTGAAAATTCAATTGAAGGAGTTGTTGGACTTGGGACCAATACGTCTAAGCATATTGCCATGGGGTGTGCCAGTTATTTTTGTGAGAAAGAAGGATGGATCGTAGAGTCTTTGTATTGACTATCATCAATTGAACAAAGCGACGATCAAGAACCAATATCCGTTGCCAATAATAGATAAAAAAAATTACCAAATAAAGAAAGTGACAGTGTTGTCAAAGATTGAATTGAGATTGGCATATCATCAATTATGGATTAAGGAAGAATATATCCCCAATACCACAATTAAGACAAGATTCAAACATTATATGTTTACAATTTTACCAAATCTGGCCAAACCAACCCAAGTGAACCTGTGTCACTCGCCTTTAGGGACTTTACACTGGACTCTTAGCTTTCCACATTAACACGAATATTCCCTTGACCAAATCTGTCCAGGTAAACATTCACTGGTTTACTCCAGGCCTATTTATAATGGGGTTCATCAAGCCTTTTATAGGCTTCATTACATGCAATCCATGGACACAATGCCACAAACTACCCAAAAACATGGACTCAAAAAACCAGGTGCTTTGACCTAAAAACTGGATTTAAATCATTAACTCCTTCACCGAGTCAAGGTTAACCTAACATACATGCCCCCCCACATATTCAATCTACCTAAACCTACCTCTAGACTTTTCATAGGTGACCTGATAAACTAGTGGTATGCATTCCTATCCAGGTCTTATAGACATATACCCATTTACATGCAATCAATAATTTTTACAACTCCAAACTAAATACATTTTTCTTTTATTATTTCACAATGACACAACCATCACCTCCCTACACCTTCTATGTCAACAGAGCTGGTGAGACACAATAGACAAACAAAACTTTATCAACCATACCTATAGCTGGATTTGCTTCTTTTGTGGAGTCATCTTTGGATGCATGTTGTCTTTTCCAACAATCCTTCTTGAGATGACCATATTTTACATAGAACCAAAATTTTCCCTTACCACTATTGTCTTTTGACTTAGACTTCGTTGTACCTTTTTTATCTTTCCCTCCTTCTGTAGATCGACCTTTGACCACCATTTCTTTTGTTGTTGAGTTTTCCTTACTGGATCTTCTCATCATTTTCTCAAACAACAGATCTCCCACAACAATGTCATAATCAATGGCATTTGTTGAGCTAAACCACATAGTTGTGACTAGATGATCCCAGGAATCGGGAAATGAAGACAGTATCACAACTTCTTTGTCCTCATCTTTATACGTTACATACATACTAGATAATTGAAAACATTCAAGTGATCAACAATTTTCGTACCTTATTCCATCCACAAGATGTACAATTGCCTCCTCAAGAAGATCTTACTAGTCAAGGACTTTTTCATATACAAAATCTCTAGTCTGTTCCACAAACCTAGTTTTGTCTCCTCTTCAACTATGTTAAACAACAATTCATCTGTCAAACACAAACGAATGGCACTGAGAGCTCTTGCATCCATATCTTCCCACTCCTCATCTATCATTCTTGTCAGTTTCTTTGTCTTTCTAGCCAATCCCTTTTCCAATCTTTTTTGCACAAGCAAATCCCGCATCTTCAGCTTCCATAGAGAAAATCTATTCTTACCACTGAATTTCTCCACCTCAAACTTAGAACTATACACTTTTTCCATTAGAAAAAAACTCCACAAACCGTCACTTATATAAAAAAACCTTTTTAAATGTGGAAGAATAATGTTATGAACCCGAAATTAAAAAAAAAAAATGTTTTAAAAAAATATTGAATAAATATTTCACCTTTTAATAAAACCCCTTTTAACACACCCTCTCAAATAAAAAGGTTACTTTTTATTAGAGCTCGATTCTCCATAATAAGACAAAAAGGGTACATGTCATGACCATGTCTTGTGAATATGAAAATAAACTTTCAAAGTTTAATTAATACCATGAAATTCATACCATGCAAATATTGTATTTTAAGATCGATGCTCTTGTGGTGTAAAAACTGGGTGCGTTGATTTAGGAAGTTTTCCTATTTCTAAAGTTATGAGCATCGACGCACCTCTAACACTCCTAGGGTGCACAAGTGACCTACAAATCAATCAATCACACCCTCTGATTCTCATAGAATATCTTGGATCTTCATTACCTTGATCTGCTTGTCCTTACGTGCAAAACACATGTTCAAAGGTTCTTTCTATCACAAGAGACCTGCACACAATTCTCCTTGGCTCACCTGTGACACCTACTTAGCCTTATCTAATACCACTTATTACATAGTAGAAGAAAAACAGAGCATCAATAAGAAATATTAAAACAAGAAAAACAATCACACAATTGAGATAGTGATTTATATGGAAACCCAAAAAAGGGAAAAAACCACGGGAAATGATAATCAATATTTTTATTATTCAATGGATAATTACAATAGCCAAACCAGGTGTACAATCATCCCCTTCTCTCATACACACAACACCTCAATATTTTGTCTTACTCTGACACAGTCACTACACATATTTCACTCCCACCTCTATGGATATAATCGTATATATAACATATCTCAAATAGTTATACTAATTGATTATAATTAGATCCACTACTTACACAATGTGTTCACAAAAGAGTGTGTGCATGCACTTTCATAATATAGTTGCATTCATGTGCATTTGACAACATAGGAAATTCGTTGTCATGTTTCCAACAATCTCCACCTTGATAATAATTTACCTGATATATCAGGCCCTTAATTAATTCATCACCTTTTCTTCTATCCAAGAGAATAAAAACACCATCACACCTTTACAACTTCTCTAATAGTACTATTGCGTGAACATTCTTGCACGATTCTCTCCATATGGACCATTTTCCCTCCATCATTAACATGTCTAATAAACCAATGCACTTGTCCATTTTGGTATGATGGACTGTTAGACAAATGAACAACACTTTGGCCACCAAAGAATAGCACATCTTGTACCTGTCCAAACTTACCTAATGGATCCTTGCATTCTTGCAAGAATTAACCTAAGGTAGATCTCCTCTTCTCCAAATCTCATGAATAATAACCACAGACTAAATCACTACAACCACTATAGGTGATACTTGTGCTTCTGTGTTTGAAGCACCCATTTCCATGCTCTTCACCTTGTTTTTCCACATGTCTACTAACCACACCAAGTGCATGTGAAATGTTAGCCATTCCCCATCACAATCATCAAACTTCCTACTAGCATATAATACTCGATACATATAACTGTTTTCTTCTTCATTAGTTAGTACATAAACCTAAAGAAAACTTACAATGGAAATCCAAATGGATTTTACTGGTTTAACATTATTCACACTGAGTTTCATGAATATCTTCACCACATACTTTTGTTGTGATAATCAAGCTTATCATATTTCCTATCTCTATGTATTTCCATGCCCAAACTTTATTTTGATGCTCCCAGATCCTTCATAACAATGTCGTGATCAATTGAGCCAACCTCTTGACCTCAACCATGCTTTTTTTTGTAACAATCATAACATATAAAACCAAGATAATTAATATAACATAAACACAATGGTTATACTCACTTCTTGTAAAATGTGGCTCACCATGAAGGAATCAAACATCTTGTACCATTTTCCTGCCATGCTTTGGGCCATACAATGATTCTTGAGTTTGCAAACAAAACTTCTATTGTGATTAGGAACTAGCCATTCTAGTTGTTCCAAATACATCCCCTTATCCAAAAAACTCCATGTAAAAAAATTTAAACATCTAATTGTACCAACACAACTAGTGATAACACAACATGAATGGAAACATGTTTTTAACAACTGGTGACAAGATTTCATGCAAGTCAATACCTTCCAAATACCCTTCTACTACCAGTCATGCTTTGGACATTTCATATTTTACTATGTATGCTTTTATAAAAGGATATTCATCAAACACTACATATTTGTCCATGATGATTATGTGGGTAGTAGGATCCCATAGTCTACATCCCTTAACATCTTCACCATTTCAAAGATCTACCCATTTGATATGGGTCCTACCTAGAATGTTTATAAAAAAACGTAAGCATCACAATCGAAAAATTTCACATTTGAGTAATTACCATAGGACCTGTTCATACCTCTTCCAGAGTCTTACTATCTTTTTCAACCGATGGTGATTGATTTACCAGATAGCACTACCTCTTTCTCCCACAAATATTGCTCCAAATTAGCATTACTAAACATGCCTATTCGATCCCATCTTCCTTACAATGATTTCAAGTTTCATGGATATGAACCTACCTTCATCATATATTCTCAAACACTTTATTGACCTGCCAACACATCATATTTTCTACATACCCACCTTTCTAACCTAGACACACTACTCCACCTCGAACTTTCCATTCAAACAACATTGGCCATATCTGTCCAAACCAGCCAAAGTGAGACTTTGTTGCTCACCTTAAAGTACTTTACACTGGAGTATTAGTGCTCCACCTTAAGATGAACATTCCCTTGACCAAATCCTGCCAAGTAATCCTTCATCGTTTACCTCTAGGCCTATTAAAAATGGAGTTCACCAAGCCTCTTATAGGATTCATTACATGCAATCCATTGACACAATACCACGGGCTATGCAAAACAATTGACCCAAAAAACCACGTGCTTTGACATAAAAACCAGATTTAACTAATTAACTCTTTCATCGAGTCAAGGTTAGCCCAACATACATGCCCCCCACATATTCAATCTACCTAAATATACATCTAGACTTTTCATAGGTGACTTGATAAACCAGGGGTACACATGTCTATCCAGGTCCTACATACGTATGCCCATTTACATGAAATCGATAGTTTTTACAACTCCAAAGTAAATACATATTTTTTATAAATATTATTTCATAGTGACTCAACCATCACTGCCTTGCACCTTCTATGTGAAAACAGGTGGTGAGACACAACAGAAAGAAAAAAATTCATCACCCATATCTGTAGCTGAATTTTCTTCTTTTGTTGAGTGTTCTTTGGATGCTTGTTGTATTCTCCAACAATCCTTCTTGATATGCCCAAATTTTCCACAGAACAAACATTTTGTCTTACCCATATTGTCTTTTGACTTAGATATGACTGTACCTTTCTGATCTTTCCCTCCTTCTGTAGATCGACCTCTGACCACCATTTCTTCTACTGTTGATGTTTCCTTACTGGATCTTCTCCTTATTTCCTTAGACAACATATCTCCCACAACAATGTCATAATCAATGACATATTTTGAGCTAAACCACATAGTTGTGACCAAATGATCCCAGAACTCAGGAAATGAACACAGTAGTGTAACCTCCTTGTCCTCATCTTCGTACGTTACTTCCATATTAAATAATTGACAAATTGGAGTATTGAAACCATTCAAGTGAACAACAAATTTCATACCTTCTTTCATCCATAAGATGTACAACTACCTTTTCAGGAAGATTTTGTTAGTCAAGGACTCTGCCATATACAAATTCTCCATTATGTTCCACAAAACTGTTCTTGTCTCCTCTTAGGTGATCTTAAAAATCACTTCATCTGCCAAACAACAACGAATGGTACTGAGAGATATTGCATCCAGATCTTCCTAATACTCGTCTTTCATGCTTGTTGACTTCTTTGTATTTCCATCCAAATCATTTTGCAATCCTTTTTGCACAAGAAAATCTCGCATCTTGAGCTTCCATAGCGCAAATCTATTCTTACCACTCAATTTTTCCACCTCAAACTTATAACTATCCACTTTATCCATTAGCAAAAAAACTCAAAAAACCACTGCTTATAATATTAAGCCTTTTTAAATGTGGAAGAATAATGGTATGAGCACAAAATTATTAAAAAAGGTTTTAATTTTATTTTTTAACAAATATTTCACCTTTCAATAAAACCTCTTTTAACACATCCTCTCACATAAAAAGGTCACTTTTTATTAGAGCTCGATTCTCCATAATAAGACAAAAGAGGTACATGTTACGACCATGTCTTATGAATAAGACAAAAAACTTTTAAAGTTTAATTTATACCATGAACTTCATATGGTGTGAATTTTGTATTTTAAGGTTCGCGTTCTTGTTTTACTTGAATGGGAGTGAGAATTTCTAGAGATCGACGCTCATTGAGTGTGGATGGGGGAGATCCTATTTGTCGGTGCTCTATGGTGAAAAACCTAGGCACGTTGATTTAGGAATTTTTCCTAATTATGAAGTGTGTGAGTGTCGATGCACCTACAATGCACCTAGGGAGCACTAGTGACTTGAAACTCACTCAATCACACCCTCCGGTTCTCAAAAAATATTTGGGCTCCTCATTATTTATGCCTTCTTGTCCTTACATTCCAAAAACAAGTCCAAAGGTTCTTGCGCTCATAGGATGTCTGCACACAATGTTCCTTGGATCACCTATGACACCTACTCAACCTACTCTGATACCACTTTCTAGGCAATGGAAGAAAAATAGAGCACAAAAACAAGAGCATCAACACATAAGATTAAATCGATAGCAACAATCACATTATTGACACAATGATTTATGTGGAAACCCAATACAGGAAAAAACCACGGGAAATTATAATCGATACTCTTATTTTTCAAGGGAAAATTACAGTAGCAAACCCATGAATACAACCATCCTCTCCTCTCATACACACAAAACCTTATTATTGTGTCTTTCACTCACACTCACTACACATATTTCACTATCACCTCTATGGGTATGTTCATATATATATCATCTCTCAAATAGTTAGACTAACTTATTATAATTAGATCCACCAGTTACACCATTTGTTCAAAAAATATTTCTTGCATGCACATTCCTAATATAGTTGCATTCATGTGCATGTGACAACATGGGAAAATCGTTGATATCTTTCTGACAATCTCTGCCTTGACAACAATTTACCTAATATATCATTTCCTTAATTAATTCATCATCTTTTCTGCAAGCCAAGATAATCCAAACACCATCAAAACTTTGAAAATTCTCTAATAGTACTATTACATGAACATGCATGCACGATTCACTCCAGTATGGACCATTATGCCTCCATTAGTAACATGTCCAATAAAATGATGCAGTTGTCTATTTTGATACGTTGGACTATTAGCAAAATGCACAAGACTTTGACCACCAAAGAACACCACATCTTGTACCTATCAAAAATTACCCAATAACTCCTTCCATTCTTGCAAGACATAATCTGGGGTAGGTTGTCGCTTGTCCAAATGTCATGAATCATAACCATAGAGTAAATCATTGCAACCACTATAGGTGATACTTGTGCTTCTATGGTTGAAGCACCCATTTCCATGGTCTTCACCTAGTTTTTCCATGTGTCTACTGACAACACCAAATGCATGTAAAATGTTGACCATTCCCCATCGCAATAATCAAAATTCCTACTAGAATATAATACTTGAAACATATAACCATTTCTTCGTCATCAGTTAGGACATAAAACTTGGAGAAAACTTAGACTGGAAATCCAAAGGGATTTTACCGGTTTCACATTATTAACACTGAATTTCTTGAGTATCTTCATCACATACTTTTGTTGTGATAACCGGGCTTACCATATTTCCTATCTTTGTTTATTTCCATGCCCAAGATTTATTTTGCTTCTCCGAGATCCTTCATAAAAATGTCCTAACCAACTGACCCAACCTGTTGACCTCAACCAATCTTGTGCTTGCAACAAGTATAACATGTAACACCAAGATAATGAATATACCATAAACATAATGGTTATACTCACTTATTGTAAAATTTGGCTCACCATGAAGGAATCAAACATATTGTATCATTTGTCTGGCATGCTTTAGGCCATACAATGATTCTTGAGCTTGCGAACAAATACTTTGTTGTGATTCTGAAATAACTTTTCTGGTTGTTCCAAATACATCCCCTTATCCAAAAAACTCCATGTAAAACAATTTTAACATCTACCTGTAGTAACACAACTAGTGGTAACACAACATGAATAGAAACAACCTTTTAACAATTGGTGAGAGACTTTCATGGAAATCAATACCTTCCAAATAACCTTATGCAACTAGTCATGCTTTGGACCTTTCATCTTTTACTATGTTTGTTTTGATAAAAGGAGATTCATTAAACACTACATCTTTGTCCATGATGATTCTATGGGTAGTAGGATCCCACAGTCTGCATCCCTTAACATCATAACCATATCAAGGATCTACTTGTTTGATACGGGTCCTACGTAGAATGATGATAAAAAAACATAAGCATCGCAACCAAATAATTTCACATTTGATTAATTACTAGATGACCTTTTCATACCTCTTCCAAAATATTGTTGTCTTTTGCAACTGATGGTGATCGAGTTACCATATAGTACAACCGCTTCTCCCAATAACTATTGTTGCAACTTGGCATTACTGAACATACATATTGGATCCCACCTTCCTTGCAATACTTTCCAAGTTTCATGGATATAAACCTACCTTCATCATAGATTCTCAAACACTTGATTGACCTGCAAACACATCAGCCTTTATCCATACCCACCTTTCTAATAGGGAAATAATGCTCCACCTTGAAATTTGCTTTCTAACAACTTTGACCAAATCCAACCACACAAACCCTAGTTAACCATTGTTCGTCATCTCCAAGGACTTTACGTTGGAGTCTCAGTGAACCTCCTTAACATGAGAATTCCCTTGAACAAATCTTACCAAGTAATCCTTCACCGCTTACCTTCAGGCCCATTTACAATGGAGTTCACCAAGCCTTTTATAGGCTTCATTACATGAAATCCATGGACACAATACCATGTGATACCCTAAAAACCACGTTCTTTGGCCTAAAAACTAGATTTAATTCATTAACTCTTTCACCGAGTCAAGGTTAACCCAACATACATGCGCCCCTCTACATATTCAATCTACCTAAATCTACGTCTAGACTTTTTATAGGTGATATGATAAACCAGGGGTACGCATACCTATACAGGTCTTACATACATATGCCCATTTGAATGCAATTAATAATTTTTACAACTCCAAAGTAAATACATTTGTTTTTATTATTTCAGAGTGACTCAACCATCACCGTCTTGCACCTTCTATGTGAACACAGGTGGTGAGACACAACAGATACAAAAAAATTCATCAACCATACCTTTAGATGAATTTTCTTCTTTTTTGGAGTCCTCTTTGGATGCTTGTTGTCTTTTCCAACAATCCTTATTGAGATTCCTAGATTTTCTACAAAACCATTATTTTATCTTACCCTTACTATCTTTTGACTTAGACCTTGTTGTACCTTTCTAATCTTTCTCTCCTTTTGTCGATCGACCTCTAGCCACCATTGCTTCTATTGTTGATGTTTCTTTACTTGATCTTCTCCTCATTTCCTCAGACAACAGAGATCCCACAACAATGTCAAAATTAATGGCATATGTTGAGATAAATCACATACTTGTGACCATATGATTCTAGGACTCAGGAAATGAACATTGTAGTGTAACCTCCTTGTCCTCATCTTTGTACTTTATGTCCATACTAGATAATTGAAAAATCAGAGTATTGAAAACATTCAAGTGATCAACAATTTTCGTACGTTATTTCATCCACAAGATGTACAATTGCATCTTCAAGAAGATTTTGTTAGTCAAGGACTTTGTCATATACGAACTCTTGACTTTGTTTCACAAACCTGTTGTTATCTCCTCTTCAACGATGTTAAACAACACTTCTTCTGCCCAACACAAACGAATGGTACTGAGAGCTCTTGCATCCATCTTCCCAGTTCTCATTTTTCATGCTTGTCGGTTTCTTTGTCTTTCCAACAAAAGAATTTTGCAATCCTTTATGCACAAGCAGATCCCCCATCTTGGGCTTCCATAATGCAAATCTATACTTATTGTTTAATTTCTCCACCTCAAACTTAGAACTCTATATTTAATCCATTAGTGGAAAACTCCAAAAAGAACCATTTATAAAACTAAGCCTTTTTAAATGTGGAATACTAATGGTATGAACCACAAATTATTAAAAAAGGTTTAAAAAATATATATTTAAAAAATATTTTACATTTTAATAAAACCCCTTTTAAAGCATGCTCTCACATAAAAGGTCATTTTTTATTAGATCTTGATTCTCCATAATAAGACAAAAATGGTTCATGTCATGACCATGTTTGATGAATAAGACAAAAAAAATTCAAATTTTAATTTATACCATGAACTTCATACTGTGCGAATCTTGTATTTTAATATCATCGCTATTATCTTGCTTGAATGGGAGAACAATTTTTTATAGATCGACATTCCTTGAGTGTGAATGAGGGAGAATTGATTTGTGGGTGCTCTATGAGTGTCAACGCACCTAGGAAGAGGCGATGACCTAAAACTCACTCAACCACGCCCTCTAGTTCTGAAAACATATCTGGGCTCCTTAGTACCTCACTCTGCTTGTCCTTACATGCGAAAAACACATCCAAAGGTTCTTGCGATCACAAGAGACCTACACACAATTTGGATTGGCTCACCTGTGACACCTACTCAACCTACTTTGATACCACTTTTTAGGAAGTGTAAGAAAACGAGAGCATCGACAAGAAATACTAAATCGAGAAAAACAATCACACAATTGACACAATGATTTATGTGGAAACCCAATATGGGCAAAAAATAGAGAAAATGATAATCAATATTCTTATTATTTAAGGGAAAATTACAATAGCCAACGTAGGAATACAACCATCCTCTCCTGTCATACAAACAACAAATCAATGTTGCATCTTTATCTCACACACTCACTACACATATTGCACTCTCATTGCTATGGGTATGCTCGTATACATAACATCTCTCAAACAATTAGACTAAATTATTATAATTAGATCAACTAGTTACATAATCTATTCACTAAAGAGTGCATGCATGCACATTCCTGATATAGCTTCATGCATTTGCATGTCACCACATGGGAAATTTGTTGGCATGTTTCCAACAATATCCACATTGACAACCATTTACCTGATATATCATGCCCTTAATTAATTCATCACCTTTTATGTAAGCCAAGAGAATCAAAACACCATCACAACTCTACAACTTCTCTAACAATACTCTTACATGAACATGTCTGCATGATTCACTCTAGTATGGACCATTCTACCTCCATAAGTAACCTATGTAATAAACTGATGCACTTGTCCATTTTGATAAGATGGATTTTTAATCAAATGCATAGCACTTTGACCACCATAGAAAACCACATCTAGTACCTATCCAAACATACCCAATAGACCCTTACATTCTTGCAAGACATAACCTGAGGTAAGTCTCCTCTTTTCGAAATCTCATGAACCATAACCACAAAATAAAACATTACAACCACTATAGGTAATACTTGTGCTTTTGTGTTTAAAGCACCAATTTCCATGCTCCTCACCTAGTTTTTCCATGTGTCTATCGAGAACACCAAATGCATGTGAAATGTTGACCATTCTCCATCGCAATGATCAAAATTCCTACTAGCATATAATACTCGAGACATATAACCCTTTTCTTCTTCATCAATTAGGACATAAAATTGAAGAAAACTTACAATGGAAAGCCAAAGGGATTTTCCCAGTTCCACATTATTGACATGAAATTTCTTGAGTATATTCACCACATACTTATGTTATGATAATGAAGCTTACCATATTTCCTTTCTTTGTGTATTTCCATGCCTAAGATTTATTTTGTTTCCCCCAAATGCTTCATAACAACGTCCTAACCAACTGAGCGAACTTGTTGACCTCAACCATGCTTTTCCTTGCAATAAGCATAACATATAACACCAAGATAATGAATATACCTTAAACACAATGGTTATACTCACTTATTGTAAAAATTGGCTCACTGTGAAGGAATCAAACATCTTCTACCATTTTCCTGGCATGCTTCATGCCATACAATGATTCTTGAGTTTGCAAACAAATGTTCTTTTTTGATTTTGAACTAACCTTTCTGGTTGTTCCAAACACATCCCCTTATCCAAAAAACTCCATGTAAAATAGTTTTCACATCTACTTGTACTAACACAACTAGTTTTAGCATGAATAGAAGTAAGCTTTTAACAACTAGTGAGAGAATTTCATGGAAATCAATATCTTCCAAATACCCTTCTGCTACCAATCATTCTTTGGAACTTTCATCTTTTACTATGTCTTTTTTTATAAAATGAGATTCATCAAACATTGCATCTCTATCCATGATGATTCTCTGGGTAGTAGGATCCCACAGTCTGCAACCCTTAACATCATCACCATATCAAATATCAACATGTTTGATATAGGTCCTACTTAAAACGCTGATAAAAAAACATAAGCATCAGAACAAAATAATTTTGCATTTGAGTAATTACAACATGACATGTTCATACTTCTTCTAGAATCTTCCTATCTTTTGCAATTGATAGTGATCGAGTTACCAGATATCACAACCACTTCTGCCCATATTTATTGCTGCAACTTGGCATTATTGAACATTCCTATTTGATCCCAGCTTCCTTGCAATGCTTTCCAAGTTTACTAGATACGAACCTACCTTCACCATATATTCTCAAACACTTCATTGACCTGCCAACACATCAACCTTTCTATAGACCCAAATTTCTAACCTAGACACATTGCTCCACCTCAAACTTTTCATTCTAAGAAATTTGACCAAATCTGGCCAAACCAACCCAAGTGAACCTTTGTTCCTCAACTCAAGGGACTTTACACTGGAGTCTCATTCCTCCACCTTAACTTGAACATTCCCTTGACCAAATCCGTCCAAGCAAGCTTTCACCACTTACCTCTAGGCCCATTTACAATGGATTTCACCAAGCCTTTTATAGGCTTCATTACATGCAATCCATGGACACGATACAATGGGCTACCCAAAAACATGCACCCGAAAAACCACATGCTTTGACCTAAAAACCAGATTTAACTAATTAACTCGTTCACCGAGTGAAGGTTATCCCAACATACATGCCCCCCCACATAGTCGATCTACCTAAATATATGCCTAGACTTTTCATAGGTGACCTAATAAAACAGGAGTACGCATGTCTATCCAGGTCTTACATATATATCCCCATTTACATGAAATCGATGATTTTTACAACTCCAAAGTAAATACATTTTTTTTTTTAATTATTTCACATTGACTCAACCATCACTTCCCTACACCTTCTATGTGAACACAAGTGGTGAGACACAACAAACAGACAACACTTCACCAGCCATACCTGTAGCTGAATTTTCTTCTTTTGTGGATTCCTCTTTGGATGCTTGCTTTCTTTTGCAACAATCCTTCTTGAGATGCCTAGATTTTCCACAAACTAACATTTTCCCTTACCCTTACTGTCCTTTGACTTAGACCTGGCTGTACCTTTTTGATATTCCCCTCCTTTTGTAGATCGACCTATGACCATCATTGCTTCTGTTGTTGATGTTTCCTTACTGTATGTTCTCATGATTTCCTCAAACAATAGAGCTCCCCTAACAACGTTATAATCAATGGCATATGTTGAGATAAACCACATAGTTGTGACCAGATGATCCCAGGACTTAAGAGATGAAAAAAGTAGAATAATTTCCTTGTCCTCATATTCATATGTTACATCCATACTAGATAATTGACAAATCAAAGTATTTAAAGCATTCAAGTGATCAACAATTTTTGTACCTTCTTCAATGCACAATCTTTACAAATAACTCTTCAAGAATATTATGTTAGTTAGGGACTTTGTCATATACAGACTCTCCAGTTTGTTACAAAAATTTGTTGTTGTCTCCTCTTCAATGATTTTAAACAACACTTCAACTTCCAAACACAAACGAATTGTAGTAAGAGTTCTTCCATCCAAATGTTCCAAGTCCTCGTATGTCATGCTTGTCGATTTCTTTGTATTTCTAGCCAATGCCTTTTGGAATCCTTGTTGCATAATCTAATCGTGCATATTGAGATTCTATTGCACAAATCTATTCTTATTGATGAATTTCCCCACCTCAAAATTAGAAATTTGCACTTTCCCCATTATAAGAAACTCAAAAAATCACCACTTATAAAACTGAGCCTTTTTAAATGTGGAAGAATAATGGTATGAACCCCAAATTATTAAAAAAGTTAAAAAAAAAAATATTTAATAAATCTTTCATCTTTTAATAAAATCCCTTTTAAAACACCCTCTCACATAAAAGGTCACTTTTTATTACAATTCGATTCACCATAATAACACAAAAAAGGTACATGTCACAACCATGTCTTATGAATAAGACACAAAACTTTCAAAGTTTAATTTATACCATGAATTTCATACCATGCAAATATTCTATTTTAAGATCGACGCTCCTGTGGGGCTTGAATGGGAGAGAAATTTTTTATAGGTCGGCACTCCTTGAGTGTGGATGGGGGAGTGCGAATTTTCTGGTGCTCCGTGGTGCAAAAAATGGGCACACTGATTTAGGAATTTTTCATAGTGTTGAAGTGTGTAAATGTCGACACGTGTCTAATGTGCCTAGGGAGCGTTAGTGACCTGAAAATTAGTCAATCACACCCTTTGGTTCTCAAAAAGTATCTAGGGTCCTCAGTACTTTGGTCTGCTTGTCCTTATGTACAAAAAAAATGTCGAAAGGTTCTTGTGCTCAAAGGAGATCTACAAACAATTCACCTTGGATCACTTGCAACACCTACTCAACCTGCTCTCATACGACTTGTTAGGCAGTGGAAAAAAAACAAAGCATAAAAACTAGAGCATCAACAAGTAAGATTAAACCGACAACAAAAATCACACAATTGACACAAAGATTTATTTTGAAACCTAATACGGGAAAAAACCATGGGCAATGATAATCACTATTCTTATTAGTCAAAGGAGAATTACAATATCCAACACAGGCATACAACCATCCTCTTCTCTCATATACAAAACACCTCAATATTGTGTCTTTATTTCACACACTCACTACACATTTTTCAGTCTCACTTCTATGGGTATGCTCATATATATAGCATATCTCAAAGATTTAGATTAACTGATTATAATTAGATCCACCGGTTACACAATTTGTTCACAAAAGAGTGCATGCATAAACATTCCTAATATATATGCATGCATGTGCACTTGACTGCATGGGAAATTCGTTGCAATGTTTCCAACAATCTCCACCTTGAAAACAATTTACATGATATATCATGCCCTTAATTAATTCATCACCTTTTATGCAATCCAAGAGAATTCAAACACCATCACAACTTTTCAACTTCTCTAATAGTAATTTTACTTGAACATGGTTGCACGATTCACTCCAATATGGACCATTCTTCCTCCATCGATAGTCTGGCTAATAAACCGATGCAATTGTCGATTTTGATACGCTATATTGTTATTCAAATGCAAAACACTTTGAGCACCATAAAACACCACATCGTGTACCTATCAAAACTTACCCAATAGATACTTTCATTATTTCAAGACATAAGTTGAGGTAAGTCTCCTATTGTACAAATCTCATGAATCATAACTACAGAGTAAATCACTGCAACCAATGTAGGTGATACTTGTGCATCTATGTTTGAAGCACCCATTTCCATTATCTTCACCTGGTTTTTCCATGTGTCTATAGAAAACACAAACTACATGTGAAATTCTGACCATTCCCCGTCGAAATCATCAAAATTCCCACTAGCATATAATACTCGAGACATATAACCATTTTCTTCATCATCAGTCAGGACATAAACCTGAAGAAAACTTACAATGGAAATCTAAAGGGATTTTACCGATTTCACATTATTCACACCGAATTTCCTGAGTAACTTCACCACATACTTCTACTTTGATAACCAAGCTTACCATATTTCCTGTCTTTGTGTATTTCCATGCCCAATATTTATTTTCTTGCTTCCACATCCTTCATAACAACATCCTAACCAACTGAGATAACCTATTGACCTCAACCATGCTTTTTCTTGCAACAAGCATAACATACAACACCAAGATAATGAATATATCATAAACACAATGATTATACTCACTTGTAATATTTGGCTCACCATAAAGGGTTCAAACATCTTGTACCATTTTTTTGGAATACCTAATTCCATACAATGATTCTTGAGTTTGAAAACAAATCTTTTGTTGTGATTCTGAACTAATCATTCGGGTTGTTCCAAACACATACCCATATCCAAAAAAACTCCATGTAGAACAATTTTAACATATAGTTGTACTAACAAAACTAATGCTAATACAACATGAATAGAAACAAGATTTTAACGACTAGTGAGAGACTTTCATGGAAATCAATACCTTCCAAATACCCTTCTCCTAGCAATCATGCTTTGGACCTTTCATATTTTATTATGTATTTTTTTATAAAAGGAGATTCATCAAACACTACATCTCTATCCATGATGATTTCATGGGTAGTAGGCTCCCACAGTCTACATCCCTTAACATCATCACCATATCAAAGATCTACTTGTTTGATCTGGGTCCTATTTAGAATGTTGATTAAAAAACATAAGCATCACCATTGAACAATTTCACATTTGAGTAATTACCATATGACCTATTCATGTATCTTCCAAAATCTTCCTATCTTTTGCAACCAATGGTGATCGAGTTACAAGTTAGCACAATCGTTTTTCCCACAACTATTGTTACAACTTAGTATTACTGAAAAAGCTTATTCGATCCTAGCTTCCTTGCAATACTTTCCAAGTTTCGTGCATATGAACCTACCTTCATCATATATAATCAAACACTTTATTTACCTACCAAGACATCAACCTTTATACAAACCCACCTTTCTAACCTAGACACACTGCTTCACCTCAAACTTTGCATTCGAACACCTTTGACCAAATATGGACAAACCAATATATGTGAAAATTTGTCTCTCACCTCTAGGAAATTTACAATGAGTTTCAGTGCTCCACCTTAACACGAACATTCCCTTGACCAAATTTGACCAAGTAGGCCTTCACCACTTACCTCTAGGCCCATTTACAATGGATTTCATGAAGCCTTTTATAGGCTTCATTACATGCAATCCATGGATACAATACCACGGGTTACCAAAAAACATGAACAAAAAAAGCCACATGCTTTGACCTAAAAACTAGATTTAACTCATTAACTATTTTGACCGAGTCAAGGTTAACCCAACATACATTCCAACCCACATATTCAATCTACCTAAATAGTTATACATATAATTCGGACCAAGAAGTAACTGGAGGGCCTCCCCATCCCAACCATTGAAGGCAATAGAACAAAACTATTTCAAACATCTCGAAAATCTAGGAAGAGACTGTGCCCTTGCACTGTTGAAATTATGGGAAGGCCTACAAAGGAACTCGAATACCTTTTGCACCGAAAGTGGGAATCAAACATCCAAGATCCATAGGTAGACGAAAAGACTTGAAGCAGTAACGTTTAATTATCAGTAAATGATGATAAAAATGATGAAATACTAACAGAATTGACAACGGTCAGTAAGGAAATTTTATGTGATATTACTTAACTTATGTTCGATAGGATGGCATAGCTCTCTTGTTTATTTGTCACTTTTCCCAACTGGATAGACGCCTAGCCGAAGGTGGATAGAATATTAATTTGCTGATGGGTACCCTCGTATCAAAACAGGACCCATCATTAGTGAATTATACAAGCCCTGAAATGAAGAAATCTTACAAGGAGGAGGTGCATACACACCAAGTAACGACTCTATAACAAGGAAAAAGACAAAAATAGACAGTAACATTTATCCTTTTAAAGGATGTAAACAGACCTATGCTATCATGGAATATATTATTCATACCGAATTAGAAAAACACACATAACCACCCATAACTGAATCACATCGAGTAGTCTTATGCATTTCAAACATTACAGCAGTTTGTTCCCACTATTTTTAACCAAATCGGATAGAGCACGATGAGGGTATTACCTACTGCAAATAATATTGGAAGCATTGAGAAAGAATATCATGATTGGTACTATTTAAATCCCTACAGAGGCCTTGAGCCTCGACAACAATAAAACGATTCGGCATATAACTTAAACGGGGAGGTTACAAAACCCATTTCTCCCAAAACCTAAACACGAAAACAAACGAATACACCCTCCCTAATACTAGAAGGGCATAAATAGAGATATATTTATAGGAAATAAACTGGGAGGTTATGAAACCCTTTCTTCCAAAACTAAATAGGAAACAAATGAATATACTCTCTTCAAAACCAGAAGATGAAAAATGGAGATCAATTCGAAGGAATTTCCCCTCCAGGATTTAGGGTAAGTTTGAAAACAATCCATAAGAAGTCAGGAATTCATTATCTCTTTTAAACAACTTACAAGTAATGTGTATTGAGACAATTACTTACCAGGGGTAAGGACTGCACCAACTGTTAAAATTCGGGAAGGGCTACCATGGTAATACTCTGTGCCTCCAAGGTTGGTTCACAGGACCACCTCGCAGAACTCAACAATGACAATCGTGAAACCACTTCAACCCTAATCGATATCCTGTCAACCTTAGAGTAATTGTGGAGGGCACGGAGGGCAGGTGGCCATGTGATAGTGTCAGAGACAGTATGCCATATTGGGTAAAGAGACCAGTATTTTCCACTGGAACTCGTAGACCACCTTTAATGAAACTTATGAAGTCTTAACTTCTAGACAGAGAATCATTCCTCCCACTAAATAAGTATTATGTTAAGAGTAAAAACCCTTGTCTTTCCTTGAGATTAGCATGAATGAAAAGTCTGATCCTAGTGGTGAAATGTCCATTGGCATATGGAGGTAAGTAACTAATTCACAAACCAACCCTGGTCCTAAGAAAATTAAATTTGATTGAGACATAGTAGATAGGTTAGCTATCTGGTAATAAAATCCGACTCGATGAATCTTATGGTGGGGAAACCAAGTAAAGTCGCCTAGATTAAATTTTAATCACATATACATGCGCGCAAACATTAGAAGTCTTATGTTTTTGTTTGAGTAAATCGTAGTAGGATTTATGAGACCCCTTTTTTCATATGATCCATTTCACTAAGGGGTGAAGGAATTTGAAATGAGAGGGACCTCTTATGATGGGTAGAACTTAGGAAATTTTCCCCTTTAAGAACCTTTTTATGAACATAATTTGAACCAATCCTATAATAAGTTTATACATTCTGTTATTAAAAGGAAATAACAAACAAAACAAAATTTTTTTTTGTGTGTGTGATAATGAGGTTCATTACATATGGTATCAGATCAAAAGTTACAATGTTGGACCTGAACATGACCACTTTAGTTGCTTAATATATTTTCTACTTTATGTAAAACTAATAAAAAATCTTTTGGTTACAGACATAAAGCTCTTTCTGTTTTGAGTTAATTATGGCAGCTCAAGACGATACGGAAAACCATATGGGATAAAATCCGCAGCAAAGTCCTCCTCGAGATACAAGGCAGAACAGGGACGGAAGCTCATCCATAGAAGTGTTGGAAACAATGAGGAACCATATTGTTGAATTACGTATTTTCAAAGCAGACAATGAAAAATTGAAGAAAGCACAACAAGAACAACAAGAGATAAATGAAGTCATGTTGCACAGTATAGTGACCAAGAAAATCCCAAAGGACGATAACCAGGAGGAAGAAGTCAGCAAAAGGGCCTCCAAGAACTCAGGGCTTGAAACACAAAAAGGAGATAGTTCGTCGAAAGGAACACCTTTAGCTGAAGAAAAAACTAAATCTAACAGAAAAAGAAAACAAGTAGACCACCTCGAAGGAGAATTTAAAAAGATTAAACCAACTACCTTTGATGGAGAATCCAAGACGAGAGAAGAAGCTGAGGCATGGTTGTTGGACATCAAAAAATACTTCCATATCTACAACTATTCCAGCAACATGAAGGTCAGAATGGCCATCTACAATCTGAAAGGGAAGGCCAACATTTGGTGGCAGGACCTGAAATTGGCTAAGGGCCTAAAGGAGAAATAGTTGGAATGGTTTGACTTTAAAAAGTATTTCAAGAAACAATACCTTTCAGAAAGTTACTATGAAAGGAAGACAAAAGAGTTGTACGAGTTACGACTTGGACAGATGGCAATGGAAGACCTCATAAATAAATTTCTGGAACTGCTAAGGTTCATACCGTACATCAATGAGGATAAAGTAAAAAATCAGCGATTTCTAAGATGTCTACCAAAGTCCTACAAGGACGGAATTGAGTTTGACAACCCCAAATACTTGAGAAAAGTATTCAGGAAAGCACGAATGTGCTACGATCAATATAAATAGTAGGTAGAGTTTCCCAAAGCCTGGAAGGATAAGAAACAAGAGCGAATGAACTAGCGGAAGAAGGGGTTCCAACCAACTCCTTATCTGAATACAACAAAAAGTTTTCTGAGAAAGGATTTTCACTCCAACCATCCAAATATGGAAGGCAGTGGTAAACTGGTAAACCTGGGAATGAAGAAGTTTGGAGACCAACCTCGCAAGCCATTAAAGTGTTGGGAATGTGGAGAGCCTCATCTAAGGAGGAACTGTCCACATTTGAGTGCAACAAACAGAACTGCGATTCATAATCTATAGGAAGCCTCGACAGTGGGAGACATGGGAAGAAGCCTACATCGGATAAATGCAGCCATAGATGGTCGACAAGATGACCACCGGTTCTCGGTGGTAGAGATCAAAGGTAAGATCAATGATACTCGAATTTCTGTTTTAATTGACCCTAGAGCTACGTTAAGTTATATTACACCTAATATGGCAGAGTCAAACAAACTTAAGAAACTGAAGCACACAAAATCATGGCTTGTACAATTAGCGACTGGTACTAAAAGAAAAGTAGTTGACTTTGTTTCGAATTGTGAGTTCAGCTTAGATGGTCAAAATATAAAGACCCATCTGAACATTCTACCACTAGGATCTTACGATATGATTATTGGTATGGATTGGTTGAAACAACACAAATCAATATTAGATTTTTATACAAAGATACTTAGCTATAAAGATGATTCTAGCACTATCAGAACTGCCCAAGGTATACCAAAACTGGTATCAGTCAGAAAAGTTTCAACAATGAATGAGTCTACCAGAACTGATAGAATTAAAAATACAATTACAGGAATTGTTGGACAAAGAGTATATCAAACCAAGTGTCTCACCTTGGGTGGCACCAGTCCTCTTTGTGAAAAAGAAAGACAGTACTCTAAGACTATGTATCGATTATAGACAACTAAACAAAGTGACTATTAAGAATAAGTACCCCTTTCAAAGGATAAATGATTTGTTCGATCAAGTAGGTGGGGCCAAGATATTTTCAAAGTTGGATTTATGATCCGGTTATTAGCAAGTTCAAATAAAAGACAAGGACATAAACAAAACATCTTTTCGGACAAGATATGGACACTACGAGTTCGTAGTCATACCTTTCGGACTCACTAACGCACCAGCCATGTTTATGTGCCTAATGAATAGTATTTTCAGTCAGTACTTAGACAAGTTTGTGGTAGTATTTATCGACGATATTCTGGTATATTCTAAAACGGAGGAAGAACATGAGGAACACTTAAGAACCGTTATGTAAATTTTAAGGAAACACAAGTTGTAAGCCAAATTTGATAAGTGTGACTTTTATCAAAAGGAAATACAATATCTAAGACATGTAATTTCAATAGAAGGCATTGTCGTAGACACAGAGAAGATAAAATCCATTATGGAATGGCCAGTACCTAAGGATGTAGAAGATATATGTTCATTCATGGGAATCACCGGATATTATCGTATATTCATAGAAGGTTTTTCCAAGATATCCTATCCTATCACGTCATTACAAAAGAAAGGGACTAAGTTCAACTGGTCAAAGAAGTGTCAAGACAGTTTTAACAAACTAAAGGAATTACTAACAAATGCACCCATATTAAAGGTAGAAGACCCAGATAAAGATTTCACCTTATGTGTTGATGCAAGTAAAGAGGGAATAGGTGGTGTTCTAACTCAAGAAGGACATGTTATTTGTTATGAGTCCCGTAATTTAGAAGAACACGAGCGAAATTATGTCACTCGCGACCTGGAATTGGCAGCAGTAATACATGCCTTAAAAATGTGGCAACATTACATAATGGGCAAAAAATTCCTACTATTAACGAATAATAGCAGGGTGAAATATATCTTTAACCAACCGGATCTTAATGCAAGACAAGCAAGGTGGCTAGCCTTCTTAAGAGAATTCGACTTCGAGGTCAGACACATAAAAGGTAAGGAAAATAAGGTAGCAGACACATTAAGCAGAAGAGTCCATGGGTTATTTGAAATAAATATGAGCAGGGCAGAAAGTGATCTGGAACAAAGGATAAGGACGACAAGAATTAACGATGGAAATTACACTAAAATGATGGAAGAATTACATGATAGTACCGCAAACTTAGATAAATCAGATCTAAGTATTGAAAAGAAGGGACTATTGTGATTTAAAAACAGACTTTACATACCAGATTCAGCAGAGTTAAAATGAACAGTCCTAAACAAAGTGAATAAGAAATCGTATTCTGGTCATCTAGGTTACTAGAAAACAATCACAACACTTAGAAGACTATTTTACTGGTCCAATATGAAGGGTGAAACAATAGAGTACTTGGCTAGGTGCCAAGATTGTCAATAGGTTAACGCTGAGCATCAACATCTAGTCGACCTCTTACAACCATTACCAGTACCAGAATGGAAATGGGAGACAATATCACTAGATTTTATAACAGGTTTGCCTAAAACTTAGAGATAGAATGATTCTATCATGGTTGTAATTGATAAACTCGGTAAGTCCACAGACTTTATTCCTATAAAGTCTACTTTTAAAGCTATAAACATTGTTGAAATATTCATGAAAGAAATTTTTAGACAACATGGTATTCCTAAAATTGTGATTTCAGATAGAGACGTAAAATTCACATCCACTTTTTGGAAGGAATTGTTTGTAGGGCTAAATACTAACTTGAATTTCAGTACGAGTTATCATCCACAAACAGATGGACAGACCGAAAGGACAAAATAGATTGTAGAGGATATGCTCCACATGTATGTAAGAACAAAACTAAACAAGTGGGAAGACTATCTGCACTTGGTGGAATTTGTATATAACAATGGGTACCAAACTTCAGCTAAGTTGAGCCCTTTCAAAATACTATACGAAAGAAAGTGTACAATTCTAATTAGCTGGGATAACCCGGCTGACAGATTCATGGTCAGACCAGAAATGCTCCAAGAAATGGAGAACATGGTAAGAAAGGTACAACAGAACTTGAAAGAAGCACATGATAGACAGAAGAGTTATGCAGATCGAAAAAGAAGGCACTTGGAATTTCAAGCAGGAGACCATGTTAATTTCAATGTCAAAGCCCAAAAAATCTCGTTGAAGTTAGGAAACTGTGCCAAGCTGGCACCCAGGTTTTGTGGGCCCTTCGAGATACTAGCTCAAATTGGACCCATAGCATACCAACTTGCACTTCCAGCTAATCTAAGAATTCATAATGTATTTCATGTTTCTTTGTTGAAAAAATATATCCATGACCCTACTCATATGAGTGATTGGAACTTGGTACAGGTGGAACCTGAAGGCGAGTTCCAGGTGGAACCCCTGCACATTCTGGACCAGAGAGAAATAACACTTCAGAATAGAGTCATTGCTCAGGTAAAGGTGCAATGGAAGCACTTTAGTCCTGAGGAGGCCACATGGAAGTTGGAAGAAGATTTACGGAAATCTCATCCAACCCTGTTCTAGGAAAGGAATGAACACTGAGGACAGTGTTTTACTAAAGGGTGAAAGGATGTGACATCCCCCCAAAAATAAAAATATTTTTGGAATTTAAATTCGCTGGAAATTTATTCCATTTTTAGTAAATTTGAAATTGGAAAATTTTTGCCATTTATGGCAATTCCAAATTTTGAATTTAAGAATTGTAATAAATAATTATGACTATTGGGCACAGATTTGATTTGTCCCAACTAATTATTTTACTGTGACACTTGTATGAGAGCATAGTATTTTATATTGATTGTAGGGGACAAATGGAACAACCGTGTTAAATTTTAGTTGACCATGACTCCATGAGAGGGGAACATGTGGGAACTACCTCTAGGCTGATTTTTACAAGTGGAAAATCAGTCATTTGTCCATTGGAAGCCCTTGAAAATCAGAGATTTAGAAAGCTGCGAAAATTCCCAAGGGAGGGAAAAAAAGGACCTAGGCAAATTGATAAATAAGCATATGTGAGGAGGCAGGACTCTGCCAAGTATGCTGGAAAAGAGACTAATGATTCTTTTTTTTTCTTGTTGCTATGAACACTAAATGTGTGTGAGGCAAGAGGGATCTACTAAATTGAAGGACATTGCTGAAGAGGAGATTTCAAGTTTTTCCCTCATGGATTCATGGTCAAGCTAGGGGATGAATTGGGCAAGTAATTTTGGCTGCCCTATTCTATGGTTGGGAGGAATGTGGCTATTCCCTTTGTCTGCCCACAATATGACTCAGATATGCTATTCTATCTCTCTCTCGTTAAATGTTATGTTCTGTAATTTGTTTGCTACTATGAATAAATTCTGGGTAATTGCTATGTTCTTTAATTTGATTGCTATGAATAAATTATGGTCGAATGTTATTGAAGGGAAAGACCTACTAAATACTTCCTCATCTTTAGCTATGAATGGATTTGTTTTATTGAGACAGAGTGTTGTGTGAATGTTAAGGTCATTAAGCATTTCACTAGTAAAACGAATTCTGCAGAAGATTTTACCCTCATAACGAGATAAACTACTGATTGCACTTTACTTTTGATTCATTCTGTTAAGTAAGGAAAATCTTCATTGTGTGTGTGATGTGATTAAGGTCGAACATCCCAATACCCATGTTGAATGATACTTCCTATAGGTATTTATAGTGCACAACGAGCCCCCAATAATGAACACGTAAGTTCAGATTTCAAAGTAAATCCAGCCTGTAACACATAAATTATTCTTGATTTGCATATAGAACATGCACAATTAAAACTACCAATAGATACAAAGTATGCAATAGGGGTTCTGTACAAATGATACTTTGAAACTGAAGTAAACTAGTTAAAAACACAGTCAGGGAACAAGATACATACATACATACATACATACATACATACATACATATATATATATATATATATATATATATAT
>JZKD02S1674570.1:287866-299592 GCA_000966675.3 Picea glauca
GAAAATTAAGGTATTATAAAGATGTAATCAACCCTAATCTAGAAGATCAAAATTATCTATCTATTTTGTCAAGTGTAAAGAAAAAAAAAGCATTGCTAAGATAAGAACAAATTCTGATGAGGTCCATAGCGAAACTGGGCTTTGGTCAATTCCTAAAACGCCATGGGATGAAAGAGAGTGTCACCTTTGTGACACTAAGAAGGTTGAAGATGAAAAGCACTTTCTCTTAGATTGTCTAGACTATACCCATATTAGATCTCATTTTCAAAATATTGATCACACTACCTTTCTAACCTCTTAACTCAACAAAAGTATGGTGATCTTGGAAAACTTCTCTTAATGTTTTTCGAGCACAGAAACAAAATTCTAAAGAATCACTTACCCTCTTGAGGTCCACAAGTAATCACTTACCCTCTTAAGGTCCCGTAGACCAATTAGGTCTTAGTGGACGTTAATCATCATCATCATCATCACAAAAATACAATTAACAAAGAGTATACCTTAACTTCATTAACCTATGTTCTGTTGTTTATCAACCACTAGTTACATTAATCAATCTACAAATTAAAAACTGATATTTAATATTATAATCTTGGTTGGTGTCATTCTGGTCAGTTAATCAATAATGTAATAATGTGCTGACAGCCCAGCGATTTGAAGAGGAAACACATGTTCTTAACCATTAGGCCCACTTAGGCTCTATAACTTAATTATAATTACTAAATGTATTAAGTAAGTTATTACTTGCTTAACACAACTTAATTTAAACTATTTAATATATTAAGTTATTACTTAATATAACTTAATTTAAATTACTAACTTAATTTATTACTTAATTTATTGATGTATTAATTTAAATTAGTAACTTAAAGTATTAATTATCTAAATTAATTAATGATAATACATTAATATAATGCCCAAATTAAAGTATTAATATATATTGTAATGTCTAAATTAAAGTATTAATACATTAATATATATTGTAATGTAATACTATAATGTCTAAATTAAAGTATTAATACATATTGTACAAATGTAAAATTAGTAATGTTATTAATAGAATACATTAATAAAATATTAATACATTAAAAAATAATTAAGTATTACAATATTTAAAGTAATAATAAGTTAATAAAGTATTTATACTCCATTAAAATAATACATAAATAGGATACTTATACATTAATAAATTAATGACACATTAATAATGCAATACTACATTATACAAATAATACCTTGTAATAATGTATTAACTCATTATTATAATGTTGAAATATATCATAGTTTTTATGTTTGTTTGTTAATTTGTTCGAGACCTACTAGTTGCGGGATTACACCGGGCCTGAGCCACACCAACCCTTAACATGGTTGGATTTTTTTTCCCCAGGTTTAGAACAGATGAATTTAACAACATAGACTGGCTTAACAACACACTCAGTCACCGACTATCCTACACCTCACAGATGTGAAATATGTCCCACAAACAAGGGGGTCTCATACACCAATTTGGTGTGGCTTAGTAGTGACTTAAAACATAGATTATTATTATTATTATTAATATATTTATACATTATACATTATTCATACATTAATAAAGTATTAATATATTATAATAATGCACTTATAAATTATTATAATGTATTAATAGATTATTGTATTAATGTATTAAAGTATAAATTAAAGTATTAATATATATTGTAGTGTACAAATATAAAATTATTATTATTTTAGTAATTAATTAATGTTAATAATAGAATACATATGCATTATAATATATAATAATAATAATAATAATAATCTATTTTTAAGGTCATGGCCAAGCCAACACACCAAATTGGTGTATGAGTGAGACCCTCTTGTTTGTGGGACAAGGGACCCCCCTCCCTCCGCCCAATGATTTCACTGGTAAAGTCTACGAAGTTATACATACCCTAACACCCTCTGGATTTGAACCTGTGACCTCTTAAGAGGAAAAACATGTTCTTGACCATTAGGCCCTAAATACATTATAATTAATATAAATTATAAATTAATAAATAATATGTTGCTATAGTATTAGTACATGTATTAAATTAATACACCAATAAATAATATATTAATGTCAATTGGGTTTAGCTTGGATGGTTAAGAGCAATGATTGTTATCCTTCCCACCCACATTCAATTGTCACTAATATAGCAAGAAAATGTTATCTCAAAGTGTTAATAAGTTTATAAAATATTATTAATTAACACATCAATAAACACTAAAATATTAAAAAGGTATTGAAGTTTTAATATTACATTAAAGTGATAAAGTAAAAACACATTAATAATACATTATTACATACATACAAAATATTAACCATGACCATGACAAACCATGATACCAAGGTTGACCATGATTATGACTATGGTTGACTTTAATCATAGAAGATCGCAAAAATCATGCCCATGACTATGGGTGGTGTGTCTATGTATTGGAAATGTTTGTCACAATGTGAAGTTGGAAGATATTTTGTCCCATTGCAACAACTATAAATGTTTATGGCAATGGGAAAATCTATGTCCATGTGATACTGAGAGATCTTTACATAATGCAACATTGGAAAATGTTCATATGATCTAGGGGGATATTGGTGGCCACCTACCTATTACACCTGGACCCACACCATTGTTTCTTTTGGTTTTTTAGTTTCCTAATTGTAGCACAATTTACTATTTTTAGCAGTTTTTAGGGTCATGAACTTTTGAAGCTGTTTTGAAGCCCTAAACGACGTTTTTTGGGCATTCATGCTTCGACAAATATGAGTCCATTCCAAGCTCGATATTATTTGTTAAAAGTATAGTCATCGGATAGATCTTTGTAATGATGTCTCATTTGCGCCAAACAGAGATAGTGTACCAAAGTTATGACCCCGAGAAATTGATGTACCAATTTACCCCAACGGGGCCCATATTCTGGCGTTTCATGTCCTAGGGTTAGGTTTTTGGATGCTTAGGGTTTTTTATTGTTTTTAAATAATATATAGGCCTTCAAGCATCATTGTAACATAGATATCATAGGCCAGTAGCCACCACATCTCATCTCAGAGATAAGCTACCATCGCCCAAGCTATTTTATTTCCATTCTGTCTATAAGCATATTTCAGTCATTTGTTGTTAATGAAATGAAGTTTTACTTCCGCTGCATATCTGTGTTTATGTGTATTTTTGCATTTCATTGTGTTCCTGCATAAATCCAGATCAGTGGTATCAGAGAAGTCTGCTCTTTCTCGATTCTTCTTTGCATGTCCCTGACGAGATCCGGGTATAAGGAGTTAGGGATCGATTTGGGTGAACCGTTGTAAGATCTTCCTCACAAACCTTGACGACCTCCCATGGGGGAAGAAAATAAAGATGAGGGAGCAGGAGATCCTATCAAAATATTGCTTGAGGAGGCCCTCGAGAAACAAAGGAATGGGATGATGGACCACTTTGCCCAGATAATTCAACGATTGCCCACTGGTAAGGCATCTGCATCCAACAACAACTCTGGAGGCACCACTCCTTTTATGGTACAAGTAAACTTTCACATTCCCATATTTGAGGGTCAAATAAATGCAGATGGTGTTGATAGATGGTTGAATTTGCTAGAAGGATATTTCTTGGTTCATGACTTTTTTGACCGAGAAAGGATTATTTATGCACTCCTTAAAGCCACCCCCCATGTGAAGGATTGGTGGGAAACCTACTAGGAGCAACAAAGCGAGGGGGAACCTTCTCTGTTCTCAGTCGCAACCACTTGGAATTATTTCTGAGATGCCAGTAAGGAACGATATTATCCTGTGGGGAGCTATGAGGACAAATACATAAAATGAACTACACTGCGGTAGCAAAGAGACCAAGATGTGCATGAGCTAATGAATCTATTTCATACCGTACGCACAAAGTTGGGTATCAAAGATTCAGAGAAACATTTGGTGTTAAAGTACCGCAGTTGTCTTCATAGATACATTCAGGAGGAAATGGAGTTCCTCAACATCTCCTCGCTTAGTGCGACATACTGATATGCTGCCAAGATTGAGCAGAAGTTTAAAGAAAAGAAGTGAGACTTTGGGTCTACGAATCAGAAGCAAGGGAAAGGTACCTCCAAACCATCGAACAAAGGACAAAGCCAAGGCGGGGTGGCCCAGGAAATCCCACCAAAGCTGCAATCAAAGAACAACATCATGAAGCCAAAAAAGGACACGGGGAAGTGGTGTGAATTCCATAAGAGCTCCACTCACAACACAAGTGAGTGTCGGCCCAAGAAGTCACCTGTAGCCGAGTTGAAGGATTTTGAATTAGATGTAAGCTCCGACTCTAAATCAGAACCCGACAAGGGGAATGATAGCGAGAAGCAGATTATCGATGTGGATCCCAATGCCACCATTTCCACCATGAAGATCCAGAAGAAGGAACCAGAAGATCCAGAGGAGGTGGAGCGCCTCTTCCATTCCTAGATATTGGTAAAGGGTTGCCCATTGCAGTTCATTGTTGACAACAGGAGCCAAAAGAATGTCATCTCAGTAGAGGTTGTGAAACGACTGGGTTTGCCGACCAAAAAACACCCACAACCATACACCATCAAGTGGTTGCACCAATGACAGGACCTCCACGTAAGCCAACAATGTCTCCTTCCCTACAACCTCAAGCCTTTCATGGATGAGGTATTATGTGACATTGCTCCTCTTAATGTTTCTGATGTATTATTAGGCCAACCATGAAGCGACATGGTGTGTATGAGTCCAGGCCTCGTGCTGCTATTATTACTTTGGGAAATAATATCTACAGGATACCAGAAATAGCACCACCTACAACCATCTCTTTGGTTACTGCAAAACAATGTAGTAAGCTCATTGCCAAAACTAGGAAATTTGTTTTCCTGATGATCCGCCCTCAGGGAAAGAAGAAGATTACGGCCATGACCTCTAGACAAGGCCCCTCTGCATGAAAAAAACATATGGATAAGGTCATGGAGGAGTACGAGGACATCGTCACCTCCCCCGCAGGGGTGCCTCTACAATGGTAGGTCAAGCACCCCATCGATCTGACCCCATGTGCATCATTGCCCAATGGACCGATCTATTGACACTCTATTCTAGAGAATGAGGAAATCAAGAGACAGATTTGGGAGCTATTTCATAAAGGTCACATCCGACTAAGTTCATCACCCCGTGGGATCCCGATCATGCTGGTGTAAAAGAAGGATGGAACTTGGAAACTTTGCATTGACTATCGGGCACTGAACAAGATCACTATCCAAAATAGGTACCCGATCCCACAGATTGATGACCTTCTGGACCAACTCAAGGGGGCGAAATATTTTAGCAAGATTGACTTGAAGTCTGGGTATCACCAGGTACCAAGTAGAACCCTCTAATGTGTGGAATACTGCCTTCAAATCCAAGGAGGGCCTTTTCGAATGACTGGTCATGCCTTTCAGATTGACGAATTCCCCTGCAACCTTCATGAGACTAATAGACGATGTATTGTGACCATTCACCAACTCATCTATAGTGGTGTACTTGGATGACATTATGATCTTCAGCCAAACTTGGGAAGAGCACCTCCACCACATCCGACAAGTCCTCCAAACATTGCGGCAACACAGGTTGTATGACAATTTGGAGAAGTGCACTTTTGGCATGACCTAGGTTCAATATCTGGGATACATTATTGATGAGCAAGGGGTGCATGTGTATCCAACCAAGATCGAATCCATTCGGGATTGGCCAACCCCAACCACCCTAATAGAGCTCTGCATCTTTTTGGGTCATGCCAATTTATACCACAGGTTTGTGTTGGGATGCTCTCATATCACTTGGCCCTTGAGTCAAGTCACCAAGTGATCCGAATTATTTTCGGCACGAAATGAGATCGGAGATATAATAAAGAAATGCACAGAGATATCACAAATATTTAATAATACAATAGAATGTATCAAAGATGAAACCATAAACAAAGAGACACAGTTGTAGTGTACCTTTTTCACTACCGAGGTTTTCAAACCTCTCAGTTACCATTCTATACATGGATTTTTACATAATTTGTATAGACATTATAAGAACATGCATTTAAACAATTAAACACACTTAAATCTCAGAGTAAATATATAAGTTACTGCTACAATTAAACAATCCATACCATTCAACAGTTATTCATTTACATAGCGGAAAACATGATAACATATCCAGAAGAGTCATGCAATTGTGATAAAACATAGTCAGATACTTATCTGCTGACAGTGAAGAAATCCACCAACCAAATGCAGGCCTCCCACGAACCTCCCAGCCGTAGACCGCACTGCTCCTCAACTCAACAGTGAGTCACCCCCGAGCTGGGACTGAGCTCCACCCCAGGGCAAGGAATCCAGACTCAGGCTGAGGTTACAGGGAATTCAGTCATACACATCCACCAGGAAGAAATCTCTCCCAGGAATCTCCCTCGCTCACTGCCCACAGACCCTCATTCCCCACATGCCTGTTCCACCCCAGGAGAGTGCACCTTCTCTGTCACCTGGATAGTCCTTCGGCTACCAGTCTCCCTTACCTTGGGTTACAGGAACACACCGGACTAAAAGTCTCCGGGCTCTATGGCAGCTACAGGGTTCCTTCCAGGAATTCTCTCCTCCCTCTACGCACTCTCTCACATGGAGGAGTCGCTCACAGGCCAACAAGCCTCACACAGTCCAGTACTACATGGCCACAACAACCCACAGGGAAAACAAACAAAGGCTTCCCAAACCGTTTCAGCAGTCACAGGATGATCTCATGGTCGTGTTTTCGGAATAGGGACACCACACACAAGTTAGCTCATCTTTTCCTGAACAAACAAGGATTCTTCCACTCGAGTCCAACACAGGGTTCCTGTTCAGGAAATGCGCTCCTGGGTTTTATTAGAACCAGACATAGAATCCACAGTTTTGGACAGGGGTGTACACGGATTCTTCAGGACAAACACAGGCTTTCTTTTCTGTATCAAAATTACACGAGGGTCTCTTGCAGACTGGCTCGTATGGCTCTTGTTGAGGGCAGTCAGGTCGAATGGAATGTGAGAGATCCCCCCTCACCGTTGTTCCTTTCCTGTTTTATTTACACGCGTCAGGGTGGACAATTGTCACCCTGGGAACTGCATGCGTTCCACCAGCACGTGTTCCTCCCACCACTTGGGAAATCACGTGTCCTTCCAAAAGGACTTAGGATAAAAACATATGATGCACATATCTTCTGAAATAATATTAAAATATTATTTCCAGGTTTAATCCCCCCCTAGGCTTAGCCCCTAGGCTCAACACTTAGTCCCTTTCCCACCTTCCAGCCCCTAATTCCTTGCCCACTTTGTGGATGCTCAGTCCCCCTTCACTCATTCATCGTGGTCGGTCTGCACCTGGCGGTGTTTATATTGTATTGATTATTCTGCATACATACAAGTACAACAACAGGCTCCTGGCCCTCAAACACTTAGGCTTCCTGGCCTAACAAACACATAAGCCTTCCGACTTATACAAAAATTGGCTCACCAGCCTATAGAGTACATTTACAATTCATTGCATATATCATGATCTGTAACGGGGCTCGACCTTGGGGACACTACAATCCCCCTCCCCTTATTTTTGCACTGTCCTGAGTGCCAATTTACATCGCATCTGCAAGTTTTTCAAAATTTTCAAAAAGATGTGGCTACTCTGCCCGCATAACATATGCATGCTCCCATGTCACGTCCTCATGACCGTACCAGGTCCACTGGACCTTTACAAGCTCTATAGCTCGATTCTTGAGATGTTTGCTTTTCCTGTCCAATATGCATATAGGATGCACTTGCAGGACACCTTCTGGTTCCACCTGGATCACAGTGCAATCAATAACATGATTAGTATCAGGTACATATTTCTTAAGCAGTGAAACATGAAACACATTATGTACATTCATAGATGCAGGTAATGGGACCCACACCATTGTTTCTTTCGGTTTTTCAGTTTCCTTAATTGTAGCACAATATACTATTTTTAGCAGTTTTTCGGGTCGTGAATTTTTAGAGTTATTTTGAGGCCCTAAACGACGTTTTTTGGGCATTCATGCTCCAAAAAATATGACTCTGTTCCTGACTTGATATTCACTATCAGTAGTGTATTCCTTGGATATATCTTTCTAATGATGTATCATGTGCGCCAAACGGAGATAATATGCCAAAGTTACGACCCCGGGAAATTGATGTACCAATTTACCCCAACGGGAACCATATTTTGGTGTTTCATCTCCTAGGGTATTGTATGTATTGTATGTGTTGAGATGTGTTGGTGTTTCATCTCCTAGGGTTAGGTTTTTGGATGTTTAGGGTTTTCCATTATTTCTCAATAATATATAGGCCTTCGAGCCTCATTGTAACACAGAGTTCATAGGCCAGTAGCCGCCACATCTCTTCTTAGAGATAAGCTACCAGCGCCCGAGCTATTTTATTTCCATTCTGTCTGTAAGCATATTTCAGTCATTTGTTGTTAATGAAATGAAGTTTTATTTCCGTTGCATTTCTTCGTTTATGTGTATTTATGTATTTCATTGTGTTCCTGCATAAATTCGGCTCATCGTGACATTATGATATTGGGAAATGTTTATGACAGTATGACATTGAGAAATGTTTGAGACATTGTGACATTGAGAAATTTTAGTCACATTACAATGTTGGGAAATGTTCGTCAGAAATGTGGTTGACGTTGGGAAATGTTCATCACATTGTGATGTTGGGAAATGTTTGTCACATTGTGATGTTGGAAAATTTTCGTCACATTGTGATATTGAGAAATATTCATCAATTTGCGACGTTGGGAAATGTTCGTCAATTGCATTGTTGGTAGATATTCCTCACAATGCAATATCATGAAATGTTCTGACATTGTGACGTTGAGAAATGATCGTCACATTGCAACGTTGGGAAATGTTTGTCACATTGCGATGTTGGGAAATGTTTGTCACATTGCAATGTTGATAATTGTCCGTAACATTTTCATGTTGGGAAATGGTCATGACAGTGCGGAGTTAGTAAATGGTCACGACATTGCAACATTGGGAAATGTTTTTCACAATGCGACATTGTTGAATGCTCATCACATTGCAATGTTGGGATATATTCGATAGAGTGGGACATTGGGAAATTTTTATGAAATTGTGATGTTAGGAAATTTTCATCACATTGTGATGTTCGTAAATGCTCATCGCATTGCAATGTAGAGAAATGTTCATCACATTGTGACATTGAGAATTGTTTGTTACATTGCGATGTTAGAAAATGTTCCTTACATTGCGATGTTAGGAAATGTTCGTCACATTGCAACATTGGGAAAATTTCATCACAATGGAAATTGCAATCTTAGTCACAATGAAATGTTGGGAAATGTTTGTCACATTGCGACGCTGAAATGTTGGGAAATGTTTGTCACAATGAAATGTTGGGAAATGTTTCTCACATTGTCACATTGTCACATTGTGACGTCGAGAATATTTCCTCAGAAAGAAACGTTGGTAATAATTCCTTGCAATGCGATCTCAGGAAACACTCAACAAATTGTAGAATCATATTTTACTTTTCTGACGTTGGGAAATGGTCATCACAATGCAATGTGGGGAAATGTTTGTGACATTGCGACGTTGGGAAATGTTTTCCAGACTATGATGTTGAGAAATGTTCATCACTTTGTTGCATTGGGAAGCAGTCATGACAATGCCACATTAGGAAATGTTCTTGACATTGGGACATTGGGAAAGACTTGTCACAATGCAACATTGAGAAATGTTCGTCACATTGCGATGTTGGAATATGTTCGTCAATATGTGATGTTGGGAAAATTTTCTATTAGAATGTAATCGCATTTAAAGAATATCATAGATCTTTTAAAATTACCTCTTAGTGCCCATGTCGCATACAAAAATTTGACTCCTAGGATCCACTATGTACAATAATATCATTTTTTCATGAACTTAATAGTTGTATCCCTAATAAGCTCATGTATATTGGAACATAAATCTTTTAAAATTTATTTTTAATGCCTAAGTCATATGAATCCCAACTCCAACAATCCAATGTCTAGAATAATATCATTATTTAGTCAACTTAATATTGATACTTAATTATATCGTGGTAAGATTATCTATATTCCATATGTATAATTAAATGTTTAAAAAACTATAAATCGACATTTCATTAATAATTTAAACTATTTAGAAAACAAAAAAAAAAAAAAATAATGCCCAAGGCACATAAACTTCAATTACTAAGGTCCATTGCATAAAATAATATTAAATAGTTTCATAAGAAGAATACGAATCCATGCTTCAAGAATAGCCTAAATCTTTTAAGATTGATTCGTAACATCCAAACTACATAATGTTCATTTCTAGGATTCATTATATAAAATAACATCATTATTTTATCAATTTAATATTATTGTTTTCATCTATTTACATTTTTAAAATAGCTTAATTTTTTTAAAAATAATTTTTAAATTTTTTATAACATAAATATCACTTCTAAAAATTCACTATGTATAATAATATTATTGTTACACAAACTTAATATTAACCAAAAAAAAACCAGCCACATTACATTTATTATGCTGTCGTAACAAATAGTTAGAAAAAAAATAAAAAATCTATAACCCTTTGGTAAGAAAAAGTTTGTGGAAAAAAATACTTTCATTTCCCACATGACCATGCAAATTCTAGAGTTCCATTGCTAAGCCAGCATTGCATCCAACAAGTTTAATGTCAATGTCAAACATTTAAGCTAGTCCACATTTCCGTGTGGCCACATGGTATGATCATTTTCTACCAAGCAAAAGTCATGCCCTTCGAACAAACATTAAAGGGTTATACCTTGACTTATATGAGTGGCTTGCTTTTGCGTCAACCATTGTTTGTTTGTTTTTTATCATTTTATTCTATCTCAACTGATTTTAAAATACATGTAAAACAAAGTTCGGTATATACTTAATAACTTCCCAATGTATGTGATGTTTGTGAAGCTTGGTCGACCGAAAATTTAAGCCCTAGGTTAACAATTGGGATTGAATGTTTACAGGTTCAAACAATGATTTAATTTTATAAATTAGTAATTTTATTTCCTATTATCTGTTCGAATTTCAGCGATAACCATATATTTTTTAAAGTCTTCCATTAAAGTTTTATAACAACCATTCATAAGCCTCTCGGATTATGCGTTGTTATATCCAGGACATTCAGATGTGATCGCCCGTTACAGATTTTATGGATTTTATTAAATTTTCGAATGGCTCAGAAACTTGCATTCGTCTTACAATGTCGGCATCAATAAAAATATAGAAAAGGATCGCGCTCATAAGAGAGACCACTCTATTTTTCCTTCAAGTTGAAATTTATATTGGTCGATGGAAAATTTAAACCCTAGGTTAACAATTCAGATGGAATGTTTACAGATTTATATTCAAACAGTGATTCAATTTTATAAAGTAGTAATTCTATTTCCTATTATCCGTTCGAATTTCACCGATAACATTCTGAGTTATTCAGAGTTTAATAATCGATTTAAATCCTCTACACAGTAGGTGTACTATTGGGTCATACTTCCAACTTTTACATAAAGCTTCCAGAGGTATCTGAAAAAGAAACGTCAATGGGGTGGTTCCCATCTGGCAAAATTCGCCTGCAAAATTAAATGTTCTTCCTGCGAGGTAAACAGATAGCCAAACTAATATGA
>JZKD02S1674570.1:299602-333029 GCA_000966675.3 Picea glauca
AAAGTCAGTCACCAATTTGAATTTAGACAAAGCCTTAATGGTGATCCTAGAGGGATTTATAATGAGCTAGGGAGGATTGAAGGGAATTAGTAACCAAAGAATGAATGTTAGATAATTTATGAACATATGAGATTCTATATATTTTACCTCACCTTATAAGAACTTATATCCATAAGTTGCGAATAATATCAAGATGCAAAGAATGAGCAATGCAAGAAATTATGAAAAAAATTCGATGACTACTTGCAACGAAAGTACTCTTTCGTCACAAACTTAAAGTGAAAAAATTCACTATTTTGATCTAAATACACCCCATATTCGTTGCTTTTGAGACGAAAGAAAATTTTCATCTATGTTTTCATCGCAAGAGCAACCCTCACTATTGACTTGTGGTTTCGTCACAAGAGCGATGATCGCTATAACCGTTCCTTTATTCGACAAAGTGACCTAAATATAACAAATAAACGTCTCTCCATTTGATAGGTAATCCTAATTAAACAAATAAACATCTCTCCATAAATTAACAATGGTAATCCTAGTCAATACAAAGACTTTCTTTCGATAATAAACTATAGCATGAAGAGATTAAGTCTAAATTATTCCCTATTATCATTATATCAGCGAGAATAGGGGCCAAAACATAGGTGGCCTGAGCATGGATAGAGTTAGAATTTTGGTACTTACCTGAATCGTCTAGATGTATGGATATCCTCTAGACATTCAGTCAACCCTTCTCGCCTTGTATTCCTGCGATTTCAAATCCACAGCATTTCAGTTCAGAAAAAATAATTATGAATGCATTTCCAATTTAGAATATTAGTGGAGGATAAATATATATATATATATATATGAAATTTTTGATAGTAAGAATAAAAGCATGGCCAAAGAAAAAGTCATGAAACCTGACAACACAATTCACATTTGGAATCTCCTCCTTTTTTATGGGACCAACACTCGATGCATTTCCTGTGAGCATACTGTGGAGCCAAAAAAACACATGTTTTGTATTAACATGTTTATGATAAAATATGACAAAATACTCGACACCCATAAACTTGTCATTCATCAAAGATGACAAAATATAAACCACTTTTATCTATACCCTAAACCCTATACCTTCAAGGTGCCAGAACAGGCACGGGAAATTTCCATATTTCCTTTATTAATGAAAGGTAGAGATATTTAAAAAATGAGATGAAATTTGGTGAGTAAAAATATTTATAATTTTTTTTTTGCAAATACATAAACTCATTGTTTTGGTAAATCAACTAAATTTTTATTGATATCCAACTTATATGACAATACATTGATCACATTTTTTTAACCCATAATGTTTTCAATCTTCCTTCTAGGTTGCACTTAACTTCCTCTTCATAAAGAGCTACGGAGGATTGAAGGGAATTAGTAACCAAAGAATGAATGCTAGATAACTTAAGAACATATGATATTCTATACATTTAACCTCGCCTTATAGGAACGTCTATCCATAAGATGTGAATAATAGCAAGATGCAAAGAATGAGCAATGCAATAAATTATATAGGGGTAATATGAGGGTATTTGCAATGTACAGGAGATACATTGTTGTTGTGAGGGAATCCTCCATCAACTAGGCCTATATCCCATGACGTACATGTGAAGACCCCTATGCCTTGAGAATTAGTGTAAGGTAAAATTACAAGGTGTGCCATGTGGATTAGTCTAATATTAGGAAAGTAGAAGACAAATGAGAAAGATAGATTGGTATAAAAACATTGGATGTTAAACACACAATTTTGACATGGGAGAACAAGTGAATTTAATCACTTCATAAGAATAAAAGAAACTAAACTATGAAATGTAAATAATGAAATAAAAGGAAATAATCATAACTATCATGTAAATGATGCAATGGCTAAATTAGGAGGTTAGAGATTTCTAATTACTATATTAATGGAACAATAACTAGAACATGTAAGTAAACCATGAGTGAGTCTAACAATAATAATATCTCAACTATAAAATCATCGATAAGATTAAGAGTGACAAGGAGATATTCGCACTTACTTATACATGATGTAGGATGGTGTAGGAACATGTTTAGCTAGATACCTACATCACAGAGGTTGGCATCTTACCACAAGTGAGGTAGGATTAGCAAGATGATCTCTTATGGAAAGGATGGAGGATAGATGAAAAGCTAAAGATGGGAGGTTGTGGTGTTATGGTATTTGTAATTGCCAAACCTCAAACCCTAAAACTCAAAGTGCTAGGCCGATAGCTTTTTCGCATTTAGCGATTCGGAAAACAGCGTGGTCTTTTTTTTTGTGTGTTTGGCGTTTGTAATCGCCAAAACCTGATTTACCTCAATTTTTCACATGTAGATGTACTCCACATGAGCAGATAGTCTGCGTCTCATCAAGAATTATTCTTCATCATCTACATTGTTGCAATTTTCTTCAGAATCTTTCATGTCTAGGCTTCGAACTGCACGCTTCTCAGTCTTAGGCCCACCCGTGGCAAACTGCAAAACCATAACTCTTTGTCCGGTTATTAAGATAGACATTGAAAACTAATCATGGATAAATCACAGAAGCCATCCTTACACTTACTCTGTGTCATGTCTCTTTTAATGTCAATATGTCCGAGTCCTTAAAAATATGATCTTTCTCTGTAAGCAGAAGACCATACCTGCTTTAACTTTCACAATTCTATTTCGCATCCTAATAAATTGTTAATGCTCATATGCAACCAACGCATGACCATGATTTTTAATATACCATGAGTGTAAACAACATTATGTCTTATCATTCCCTCAAATATAATAAGAAAAAGAGTTACAAATACAAATTTTCCTTGTTTTTCCTGGAAGACAATACTACTTAAAAGTTCAAGGGGTGTTACTTGTAGCAAATATGTTAACAAAGATTATTTCCCTAGAACAACAAGAGTTAGTATTACAAACAAAAAAATTAAATGCAAATGTGCCAAGACAATGGAATGAGTTAAACCTGTTTTCAAAGATCAAATGGCGTTTGCAGTGCAAAGTAGTAGAGCATTTAACTATCATTAAAAAGATTGATCCCGAAAAAACTTCATGTTGGCCCTCAAAATGGCTCTGTAAGTTAAAAACTGTTAAAAATAGTAAATTGTCAAAATTGCTAGAAAATTGTTTTGAGCGAGTTGGAAAAGGTGGGTGGTCACTGATATCCACCTAGATCAATCCTCCCTCCTTAGGAGACAATGGTCTCCATTGTGCTGAGTTCCCCCATCAGATGAGGAAATTTCTGTTGAATTTGGCCCCGGGTGAGCCACTTTCCTTGGTGCAGGAGTTGCTCTGCTTTGACAACTTGATAAAGCTACATCCTTTGATATAGAGTGCCCTTGATCTGTGTTTCCACAATCTGATCACTGAATTCTTGGTGCATGCAGTCATGGTTGAGCTCTGTTTGTGTCAACTTCTCTACTATCTCTGAGGTATCAAATAATGGTGGTAAATATGGACGAAGAATAACCACATTGAAGACTGGGTACAGGCCAAGGAAAGGGGGAATGTTGAGCTCAAAATCATTGTCACCTACAATTTTGGTGATGGTCTACGACCCATAACAGAGTGGGTGAATCTTCTAATGGGGCCCTATAAGGCGTTATTTTTGCAAGTGCAACCAAACTTTGTCTCCCACTATAGTTCATGCAGACCCAAGGAAAATTGCAGAATGATCACCATTAGAAGTGGTCTACATACTTACGACAGTTTCACCTCAACACCAAGTATAAAACAGGGAGTACCAACCGAGTTGTTGATTGTCTTAGTCGACCTCTAGTCGGGGCACTCACCATAGTGCTAGAATCTTGTGGCCACGAGACCTCCAGATGGCCCCACCTCTACGAGACAGACCCTGACTTCTCCACCACCTACCAAATGTTGGGCTCCAACTYAGTGGTTGCTAATTTCAATCTTCAAGACGARTTGTTGTACCATATAGGCCATCTCTGTCTTCTATCAAGTGAGTGCAYGAAKCTGATTTGGGAAGCTCGCTACAATTGGGTTGCAKGACACTTTGGGGTCGAGASGACAGTGGCARTGCTGYAGAAACATTTCTATTGGTCGAAACTTTGACAGGATGTCGACAAACATATCATTACTTGCACCGCCTGCGTTATTTTMAAACAGACCACTAAGAAACAAGGCTTGTACACCTCTTTGCCTACTCTTGAAAGATCRTGGGAATCCATMTCAATGGACTMCATGTCGGCCCCRTCATCCACCAAGAAGGGAAATGATTGTGMTTTTGTGGTTGTTGATGGATTTTCCAAGATGACGATTATAGCCGCCTGCAAGAAGGACGTCACAACAGAAGCCACTGCCAAGMTCTTCTTTGAATATATCTTTGACCATGAYAGTCGGTTCCTCAGTACATTCTGGTCGAGCCTTTGGTCAYTGTTGGATACCAAGCTCACCAAATCCACTRCCTTCCACCCCCAGACAGATGGCTAAACTAAGGTCGTCAATTGAATGAGCGCACATATCTTTCTCATCTATGATTCAAAACACTCCAACACATGGGATGAGAGTCTTCCCTATGTCTAACATAGTTACAACGAAGCCCTGCATAGCTTAACTGGCCACAACCCCTTTCAAGTGGGATTGGGATTCTAACCATGGGGCCCCATGGATGTTGCACTACCCCTAGTGACCACCTTGGCCGACTCGTCCCCTACTCCACCAAAAGCTGACAAAGTCACCCAGTTCATTGAGTGGATCCAACACATATTCCAAAAGGTTAAGGATATTCTACATAAGTCTAATGCCAAGTACAAGCAGCGCCATGATCAACATCGAGTTCCACATGAGTTTTAGGTGGGAGACAAAGTTTGGTTCCACTTACAAAAATAAGGCCTTACAAGGCCCTATCGGAAGCTTCTCCCACTCCATTATGGATTGTACACCATCGCCAAGGCTGTGGGTGGCAATGATTTTGAGCTCAACATTCCCCCTTTCCTTGGCCTAGACACGTCAGAGATAGAAGAGGAGTTGACACCAAAAACGTTCAACCCGGACTGCATGCAACAGGAATCCAATGATCGTATTGTGGACACATAGATCAAGGGCACTCGACAACAAATGATCCAACTTTATCGAGTCGTCAAAGAAGGACATCTCTTGCACCAAGGGAAGTGGCTCACTTGGGGCCAAATTCAGAAAAAAATTCCTCATCTAATGGGGAAAATCAATGCAATAGAGACCATTGCTTCCTAAAGAGGGATAATTGATCTAGGTGGATATCAGTGTCCACCCACTTTTTCCAGCTTGCTCAAAACAATTTTCTAGCAATTTTGATAATTTATTATTTTTAGCAGTTTTTAACTTTTGGGGCAATTTTGAGGGTCTAAATGAAGGTTTTTCGGGATAGAGCATCCCAATGATGGCTAAAGGATTTGATTGAGCCCGAAAAATGAATCATGTCGATGATACCTTTCCAACGGGCTATCGTTCACCCAAAACGAAGATCATATGCAAAAGTTACGACCATGTGAAGTTGATGTACTAACTTACCCTAACAGGGCCCACATGAATTTCGACGCATCATCTCCTAGGATTAGGTTTTTGGATGTCTAGGATTTTCAAAATTCATGTTTATTGTTAAAAGTCCTTCAAAGCATCATTGTAATCATCTTCTTGCGAATTAGTGTAGTCGTCACATCTCTTCTCAGAGATAAGCCGCCACCATTCCAGTAAGCTTGTTTTCCACTGCATTTTACATTTTTAGTTTATTTCCTTATTGATTAGAAAACTAGTATTTCTCTATCTCCGTTATTCTGTGTTACGCATATTTTAATAATATGTATTGATTTCATTCCGCTCATAAAATCTGGATAAGAGTGTCAATGAAGACTTATAGCGCAACATTCATCAAACAATATTTCATCAATGAACAATTAAAGAGAACAAAACATGTAGCCAAATTTCCTTTCCAGTGACACCACACCTAACCATGTAGACTAAGGAACCATTTTTACAAATTACATAGTATTTCCACACATGGCTACAAGAAGAGAAAATGACACACATGATAGGAATATTGTCTTCCTCCTGTAGAATAGCACACATACTTAATGTCTTTGCGTAGAACTTCCACATCTCTCTTCAGTGTTTGTTTTGGATCTCCTTACTTTCCTTTCACTTGTTAGAGTCATGAATTAAAAAAAAAATTCTTTGTCTAATTGAAGATGCAAAGCTCAATGTGTACTTACATCAATAAATCAAGGAGTAGATGACCCCACTGAGAGGCATGCATAGTCTTCTCTAAGGATTTTTTCAGTTATTTTTCTACATTAGTATTTCTTTCCTCTCATAAGCTCTTTGGTGATTGCTAGAGCATGGTCCAAGAGTCTCTCTCCGAGTTTGTCTCTATGATTTATATCTAGGTTTATCTTTCTTGTCTTCCTACCCATGTATTGATCCAACTTACAGTTATAATATTTAAATTGTAACATCTCGCTCCACTAAACACGCTTTTATTGACATATTCTTTGAGGACACTTGCGTGCAAGTGATCTGATTATGGTATATTATGATTTCATTCTGGTGAATTAATCATTAGAATTTCAGATTAACACAGATCATCACCTCTAAGTGTGGGGTTAGCAAAATCTGAAACATACTTTTATCAACCATAATTATTATACATCTCATTTATACAAAACTCTATAATGTGCTTCGCAGTGTGGTTCCAATGAAAAGAAATGAAAAGAATCTGTAACGAACGAATAAAATAATTTGAGGAATGAAAAGTATATGTAACAAGGTGAAGTTGTTATATTGACCGATATCACTGTGTAATCTCAGCTACAAGATTATAATAAAGATCATTGCAAACAGGATCCGCCCTCTACTCTCCCGGGCACTGGCAGAGGAGCAGCTTGGTTTTCTCAAGGGAAGACAAATCCTTGACGCTATAAGCACTGCACAGGAGTGTTTAAATAGCATAGAAACAAAAAAATTACTTGCTATCCTTCTTAAACTGGACCTCAAACAGGACTTCGACTGTATAAACTGGAACTTTCTACATCTCATCCTTCTCTAGTGTGGATTTGGGACAGTCACCACAAACTAGATGATGGGCTGCATAACCACAGCCACTCTGGCAGTTTTAATAAATGACTAGGCTTCCAAAGAATTCCATAGCAAAAGAGGACTTCGACAGGGATGTCCCGTCTCACCCCTTCTCTTCATTTTAGTCTTAGAAAGCCTCAACATCTTATTAAAAAGAAGTAAATTAGCAGGCAAACTTACGAGAATCAGAGCATCTAGACTGACTCAAATTTTGCACCTACTTTTTGTAGATGACGTGATTATCATGACATTGGACTCCTTGTCTGAATGGACAAAAATCTTAAATATACTAAATATTTTCTGCTCTGTTATGGGATTAAAAATAAATTTGCAGAAGTCAATGTTCTTGGCCACAGGTGCAAGGGAAACGAACATGTCGGAGCTAAAATCTCTATTCGACATTGATTTTCAAGACCTGGAGGAGGGATTCAACTATCTTGGCTACTTTATCAAACCATCCAGCTACAAAGCGTAGGACTGGAGCTGGTTATATGAAAAGTTTGAACGCAGAATTCAACACTAGTGTAACAGGTGCTTATCAATGTGTGGCAAATACATTTTGATCAAGGCTGTCCTAGAAATCCTCCCAGTGTATTGGATGGAACTGGCACACATCCCACAATTTGTGCTAAAGAAACTCCGTCAGCTGATCTTTTCCTTTCTCTGGAATGGAAGCAAGCAAAGTAGTGGACTACATCTCTCTGGGTGGGAAACCCTCTCAAAGCCAAAAGCTTTAGGGGGCTGGGGACTGAGGAATCTGCACCTTTCCTACCTTTCTCTCTCAGCAAATACACTTTGGCATATCCTGATGGTACCTGGCATATGGAACAAACTTATAAAAGACAAATATCTCCCCCACCTGCTGGTACACTCCTGGCTCAGATCCGCCACCTTCACACCACGGGGGGGCTCACAATCTTGGAAGCACCTTTTAAAATCTCTTCCAATCCTCCTTCATTGGATAGCGTGGTTTCCTAGCACTGGAACTGCAATTGAAATCGGCAAAGATGATATCCTTGGCATGGGTGAAAAGGCCCTGCTCTCACCTAGATTGCTGGAGCGCCTGCATTTTTTAGGATTACATTATCTCTTCCATATTAAATCTCCTCACAGCAAAATTTCACTTGGCGAATCCTGGGTCACTAGCTCTTNCCTTCCACCCCCAGACAGATGGCTAAACTAAGGTCGTCAATTGAATGAGCGCACATATCTTTCTCATCTATGATTCAAAACACTCCAACACATGGGATGAGAGTCTTCCCTATGTCTAACATAGTTACAACGAAGCCCTGCATAGCTTAACTGGCCACAACCCCTTTCAAGTGGGATTGGGATTCTAACCATGGGGCCCCATGGATGTTGCACTACCCCTAGTGACCACCTTGGCCGACTCGTCCCCTACTCCACCAAAAGCTGACAAAGTCACCCAGTTCATTGAGTGGATCCAACACATATTCCAAAAGGTTAAGGATATTCTACATAAGTCTAATGCCAAGTACAAGCAGCGCCATGATCAACATCGAGTTCCACATGAGTTTTAGGTGGGAGACAAAGTTTGGTTCCACTTACAAAAGTAAGGCCTTACAAGGCCCTATCGAAACCTTCTCCCACTCCATTATGGATTGTACACCATCACCAAGGCTGTGGGTGGCAATGCTTTTGAGCTCAACATTCCCCCTTTCCTTGGCCTAGACACGTCAGAGATAGAAGAGGAGTTGACACCAAAAACGTTCAACCCGAACTGCATGCAACAGGAATCCAATGATCGTATTGTGGACACATAGATCAAGGGCACTCGACAACAAATGATCCAACTTTATCGAGTCATCAAAGAAGGGCATCTCTTGCACCAAGGGAAGTGGCTCACTTGGGGCCAAATTCAGAAAAAAATTCCTCATCTAATGGGGAAAATCAATGCAATAGATACCATTGCTTCCTAAGGAGGGATAATTGATCTAGGTGGATATCAGTGTCCACCCACTTTTTCCAGCTTGCTCAAAACAATTTTCTAGCAATTTTGATAATTTATTATTTTTAGCAGTTTTTAACTTTTGGGACAATTTTGAGGGTCTAAATGAAGGTTTTTCGGGATCGATCATCCCAATGATGGCTAAAGGCTTTGATTGATCCCGAAAAATGAATCATGTCGATTATACCTTTCCAACGGGCTATCATTCACCCAAAACGAAGATCATATGCAAAAGTTACGACCATGTGAAGTTGATGTACTAACTTACCCTAACAGAGCCCACATGAATTTCGGCGCATCATCTCCTAGGACTAGGTTTTTGGATGTCTAGGATTTTCAAAATTCATGTTTATTGTTAAAAGGCCTTCAAATCATCATTGTAATCATCTTCTTGCGAATGAGTGTAGTCGTCACATATCTTCTCAGAGATAAGCCGCCACCATTCCAGTAAGCTTGTTTTCCACTGCATTTTACAGTTTTAGTTTATTTCCTTATTGATTAGAAAACTAGTATTTCTCTATCTCCGTTATTCTTTGTTACGCATATTTTAATAATATGTATTGATTTCATTTCGCTCATAAAATTTGGATAAGAGTGTCAATGAAGACTTATAGCGCAACATTCATCAAACAATATTTCATCAATGAACAATTAAAGAGAACAAAACATGTAGCCAAATTTCCTTTCAGTGACACCACACCTAACCATGTAGACTAAGGAACCATTTTTACAAATTACATAGTATTTCCACACATGGCTACAAGAAGAGAAAATGACACACATGATAGGAATATTGTCTTCCTCCTGTAGAATAGCACACATACTTAATGTCTTTGCGTAGAACTTCCACATCTCTCTTCAGTGTTTGTTTTGGATCTCCTTACTTTCCTTTCACTTGTTAGAGTCATGAATTAAAAAAAAAATTCTTTGTCTAATTGAAGATGCAAAGCTCAATGTGTACTTACATCAATAAATCAAGGAGTAGATGACCCCACTGAGAGGCATGCATAGTCTTCTCTAAGGATTTTTTCAGTTATTTTTCTACATTAGTATTTCTTTCCTCTCATAAGCTCTTTGGTGATTGCTAGAGCATGGTCCAAGAGTCTCTCTCCGAGTTTGTCTCTATGATTTATATCTAGGTTTATCTTTCTTGTCTTCCTACCCATGTATTGATCCAACTTACAGTTATAATATTTAAATTGTAACATCTCGCTCCACTAAACACGCTTTTATTGACATATTCTTTGAGGACACTTGCGTGCAAGTGATCTGATTATGGTATATTATGATTTCATTCTGGTGAATTAATCATTAGAATTTCAGATTAACACAGATCATCACCTCTAAGTGTGGGGTTAGCAAAATCTGAAACATACTTTTATCAACCATAATTATTATACATCTCATTTATACAAAACTCTATAATGTGCTTCGCAGTGTGGTTCCAATGAAAAGAAATGAAAAGAATCTGTAACGAACGAATAAAATAATTTGAGGAATGAAAAGTATATGTAACAAGGTGAAGTTGTTATATTGACCGATATCACTGTGTAATCTCAGCTACAAGATTATAATAAAGATCATTGCAAACAGGATCCGCCCTCTACTCTCCCGGGCACTGGCAGAGGAGCAGCTTGGTTTTCTCAAGGGAAGACAAATCCTTGACGCTATAAGCACTGCACAGGAGTGTTTAAATAGCATAGAAACAAAAAAATTACTTGCTATCCTTCTTAAACTGGACCTCAAACAGGACTTCGACTGTATAAACTGGAACTTTCTACATCTCATCCTTCTCTAGTGTGGATTTGGGACAGTCACCACAAACTAGATGATGGGCTGCATAACCACAGCCACTCTGGCAGTTTTAATAAATGACTAGGCTTCCAAAGAATTCCATAGCAAAAGAGGACTTCGACAGGGATGTCCCGTCTCACCCCTTCTCTTCATTTTAGTCTTAGAAAGCCTCAACATCTTATTAAAAAGAAGTAAATTAGCAGGCAAACTTACGAGAATCAGAGCATCTAGACTGACTCAAATTTTGCACCTACTTTTTGTAGATGACGTGATTATCATGACATTGGACTCCTTGTCTGAATGGACAAAAATCTTAAATATACTAAATATTTTCTGCTCTGTTATGGGATTAAAAATAAATTTGCAGAAGTCAATGTTCTTGGCCACAGGTGCAAGGGAAACGAACATGTCGGAGCTAAAATCTCTATTCGACATTGATTTTCAAGACCTGGAGGAGGGATTCAACTATCTTGGCTACTTTATCAAACCATCCAGCTACAAAGCGTAGGACTGGAGCTGGTTATATGAAAAGTTTGAACGCAGAATTCAACACTAGTGTAACAGGTGCTTATCAATGTGTGGCAAATACATTTTGATCAAGGCTGTCCTAGAAATCCTCCCAGTGTATTGGATGGAACTGGCACACATCCCACAATTTGTGCTAAAGAAACTCCGTCAGCTGATCTTTTCCTTTCTCTGGAATGGAAGCAAGCAAAGTAGTGGACTACATCTCTCTGGGTGGGAAACCCTCTCAAAGCCAAAAGCTTTAGGGGGCTGGGGACTGAGGAATCTGCACCTTTCCTACCTTTCTCTCTCAGCAAATACACTTTGGCATATCCTGATGGTACCTGGCATATGGAACAAACTTATAAAAGACAAATATCTCCCCCACCTGCTGGTACACTCCTGGCTCAGATCCGCCACCTTCACACCACGGGGGGGCTCACAATCTTGGAAGCACCTTTTAAAATCTCTTCCAATCCTCCTTCATTGGATAGCGTGGTTTCCTAGCACTGGAACTGCAATTGAAATCGGCAAAGATGATATCCTTGGCATGGGTGAAAAGGCCCTGCTCTCACCTAGATTGCTGGAGCGCCTGCATTTTTTAGGATTACATTATCTCTTCCATATTAAATCTCCTCACAGCAAAATTTCACTTGGCGAATCCTGGGTCACTAGCTCTTTGCTGCATCTAGACAGTAAGCTCTCAGCTGAATGGAATAGATACACATATCATCTAAATGAAGATGACATTCATCTTCAGGAGAGACATGACACTCTCATCTGGATGGGAGACGACAAATCTGGGGTCATATCTATCAGGAACATATACAAAGTGTTGGCAGAGGCTTCTTGGCCCAATCGGGATCAGACCTGGCGCACACGACTATGGAAGTGGAACTGTCCGCTGAAACTCAAATTATTTACTTGGCTATTGTCGGAGAATAAAATCCTAGTCTAGGATATCCTACAAAGTTGGGGTTGGTCTGGCCCAAACCGTTGCATTCTGTGCAAGAAGGACAACAAAACTACACACCACCTCTTCGTGAGCTACCACTTTACTCGACAAGTTTGACATCAGGTCAAAGCATCTCTAAAACTAGCTGAACAATGAATTGGACCAACGACGTTCTCTTGCTTTAACTCTTGGTGCACAAAACAACAACTTTACCCCTCGCTGCTAGCCACTATCTGCTGGAATGTTTGGTTGACTAGAAACGCAACCATCTTTGATAATAATCCCCCTTCAGTTAACTTGGTGACAAATCTCATACTATCAGCTGTCAACCGACCCTCTACCCCCACCACAACACAAAAACTCTGAAGACCCTCTAGAACTCTTTCCTTTGACAAATCCATCGCATGGTTCAACGGAGCAACACAACTAGATGGATCTCGTTGCGGGGCGGGAGGACATATTATCATCAACACTCACACTTCCTACAGATGGACTCTCAACGACGGACAAGGAACCAACACCAAAGATGAACTACTGCGGGCATGGGCTTCCCTCATTCTGGCTCAAAGGATGAACATCCAAGTCTTGCTACTTCTAGGAGACTCAAAAGTCATAATCGANCAGTGACACCACACCTAACCATGTAGACTAAGGAACCATTTTTACAAATTACATAGTATTTCCACACATGGCTACAAGAAGAGAAAATGACACACATGATAGGAATATTGTCTTCCTCCTGTAGAATAGCACACATACTTAATGTCTTTGCGTAGAACTTCCACATCTCTCTTCAGTGTTTGTTTTGGATCTCCTTACTTTCCTTTCACTTGTTAGAGTCATGAATTAAAAAAAAAATTCTTTGTCTAATTGAAGATGCAAAGCTCAATGTGTACTTACATCAATAAATCAAGGAGTAGATGACCCCACTGAGAGGCATGCATAGTCTTCTCTAAGGATTTTTTCAGTTATTTTTCTACATTAGTATTTCTTTCCTCTCATAAGCTCTTTGGTGATTGCTAGAGCATGGTCCAAGAGTCTCTCTCCGAGTTTGTCTCTATGATTTATATCTAGGTTTATCTTTCTTGTCTTCCTACCCATGTATTGATCCAACTTACAGTTATAATATTTAAATTGTAACATCTCGCTCCACTAAACACGCTTTTATTGACATATTCTTTGAGGACACTTGCGTGCAAGTGATCTGATTATGGTATATTATGATTTCATTCTGGTGAATTAATCATTAGAATTTCAGATTAACACAGATCATCACCTCTAAGTGTGGGGTTAGCAAAATCTGAAACATACTTTTATCAACCATAATTATTATACATCTCATTTATACAAAACTCTATAATGTGCTTCGCAGTGTGGTTCCAATGAAAAGAAATGAAAAGAATCTGTAACGAACGAATAAAATAATTTGAGGAATGAAAAGTATATGTAACAAGGTGAAGTTGTTATATTGACCGATATCACTGTGTAATCTCAGCTACAAGATTATAATAAAGATCATTGCAAACAGGATCCGCCCTCTACTCTCCCGGGCACTGGCAGAGGAGCAGCTTGGTTTTCTCAAGGGAAGACAAATCCTTGACGCTATAAGCACTGCACAGGAGTGTTTAAATAGCATAGAAACAAAAAAATTACTTGCTATCCTTCTTAAACTGGACCTCAAACAGGACTTCGACTGTATAAACTGGAACTTTCTACATCTCATCCTTCTCTAGTGTGGATTTGGGACAGTCACCACAAACTAGATGATGGGCTGCATAACCACAGCCACTCTGGCAGTTTTAATAAATGACTAGGCTTCCAAAGAATTCCATAGCAAAAGAGGACTTCGACAGGGATGTCCCGTCTCACCCCTTCTCTTCATTTTAGTCTTAGAAAGCCTCAACATCTTATTAAAAAGAAGTAAATTAGCAGGCAAACTTACGAGAATCAGAGCATCTAGACTGACTCAAATTTTGCACCTACTTTTTGTAGATGACGTGATTATCATGACATTGGACTCCTTGTCTGAATGGACAAAAATCTTAAATATACTAAATATTTTCTGCTCTGTTATGGGATTAAAAATAAATTTGCAGAAGTCAATGTTCTTGGCCACAGGTGCAAGGGAAACGAACATGTCGGAGCTAAAATCTCTATTCGACATTGATTTTCAAGACCTGGAGGAGGGATTCAACTATCTTGGCTACTTTATCAAACCATCCAGCTACAAAGCGTAGGACTGGAGCTGGTTATATGAAAAGTTTGAACGCAGAATTCAACACTAGTGTAACAGGTGCTTATCAATGTGTGGCAAATACATTTTGATCAAGGCTGTCCTAGAAATCCTCCCAGTGTATTGGATGGAACTGGCACACATCCCACAATTTGTGCTAAAGAAACTCCGTCAGCTGATCTTTTCCTTTCTCTGGAATGGAAGCAAGCAAAGTAGTGGACTACATCTCTCTGGGTGGGAAACCCTCTCAAAGCCAAAAGCTTTAGGGGGCTGGGGACTGAGGAATCTGCACCTTTCCTACCTTTCTCTCTCAGCAAATACACTTTGGCATATCCTGATGGTACCTGGCATATGGAACAAACTTATAAAAGACAAATATCTCCCCCACCTGCTGGTACACTCCTGGCTCAGATCCGCCACCTTCACACCACGGGGGGGCTCACAATCTTGGAAGCACCTTTTAAAATCTCTTCCAATCCTCCTTCATTGGATAGCGTGGTTTCCTAGCACTGGAACTGCAATTGAAATCGGCAAAGATGATATCCTTGGCATGGGTGAAAAGGCCCTGCTCTCACCTAGATTGCTGGAGCGCCTGCATTTTTTAGGATTACATTATCTCTTCCATATTAAATCTCCTCACAGCAAAATTTCACTTGGCGAATCCTGGGTCACTAGCTCTTCGCTGCATCTAGACAGTAAGCTCTCGGCTGAATGGAATAAATACACATATCATCTAAATGAAGATGACATTCACCTTCAGGAGAGACATGACACTCTCATCTAGATGGGAGACGACAAATCTGGGGTCATATCTATCAGGAACATATACAAAGCATTGGCAGAGGCTTCTTGGCCCAATCGGGATCAGACCTGGCGCACACGGCTATGGAAGTGGAACTGTCCGCTGAAACTCAAATTATTTACTTGGCTATTGTCGGAGAATAAAATCCTAGTCTGGGATATCCTACAAAGTTGGGGTTGGTCTGGCCCAAACCGTTGCATTCTGTGCAAGAAGGACAACGAAACTGCACACCACCTCTTCGTGAGCTGCCACTTTACTCGACAAGTTTGACATCAGGTCAAAGCATCTCTAAAACTAGCTGAACAATGGATTGGACCAACGACGTTCTCTTGCTTTAACTCTTGGTGCACAAAACAACAACTTTACCCCTCGCTGCCAGCCACTATCTGCTGGAAGGTTTGGTTGACTAGAAACGCAGCCATCTTTGATAATAATCCCCCTTCAGTTAACTTGGTGACAAATCTCATACTATCAGCTGTCAACCGACCCTCTACCCCCACCACAGCACAAAAACTCTGAAGACCCTCTAGAACTCTTCCCTTTGACAAATCCATCGCATGGTTCAACGGAGCAACACAACCGGATGGATCTCGTTGCGGGGCAGGAGGACATATTATCATCAACACTCACACTTCCTACAGATGGACTCTCAACAACGGACAAGGAACCAACACCAAAGATGAACTACTGGGGGCATGGGCTTCCCTCATTCTGGCTCAAAGGCTGAACATCCAAGTCTTGCTACTTCTAGGAGACTCAAAAGTCATAATCGACTGGTTAAATGACAAGGTTGAACTTCGATCAGCAACTCTAGAATGTTGGAAAGAGAGAACCATCGAAGCTAAAAGACGCATCAAGAACCTCTCTGCCTCTCACATCTACAGAGAAGATAATGTCATTGCAGACCACCTTTCAAAATTGGCTCTGTCCCGGCCCATCGGTCTCATAACATTCGGCCGATGGGAGAATGGCAATGAGGGCCCCTCAACTCATCTCAAAATCTGATGTAGATGTCCAGGTCTTGGACTTAATTCTGAAACATCATCTCTTATTTGCATCAGTAACTTGGTCGAATTCAGCAATTTCTTTGGAACAGATACAAAAAGGCAGAATAAAATCGATTTCAAATCAAGCTGCGTGCTGCCAACATAACTCCTACCATCGCTACCCGGTATCAGAGCACATTTTTGGCAGCTCTTTTTGGTATTTCTTTTGACAGCCTGCGAGCCATTGTATGTTATAATTCACACAGGAATGCGTGTTGATATAAATCATTTCTTGACAGGTCTTCGTTTTGATGGCAAAATGAACCGATGCTTTTGTAAAAACTTTATATACTTTTGAATATAAATGAGTAAACTTTCATCGTGGAAAAAAAAAGGTGAAGTTGTTAATACGGATTCCCACAACAAGTTGTTAATAATTTAAGCAATGAAAAAAATCCGTAAGAAAGCAAAGAATCCGTAAGGGTAAAATGTTGTTATTTTTGGGTTGGTTAGTTCTATTATTTGGGTTTTTTTGGCTAGAATTGGCCATGTAAAATTGGACAAAATCTATATTTTTTTGTTGTTTAAATAGCATTTTTAAATACATAAATGAATTTTTGAATACATAAATGAATGAATTCAGTGTGTTGAAAAACCCTCGAAACACTTAGATTATAAAATCTTAACCCCTCAAATCTGTTAATTCAACCATTCATCACCAAATTTCAAACAAATCAAACAGAAAAAATTACCAAAAAATAGCCAAAAGTTAAGTTTAAACTATTGCTTTTTTCAACATTGAGCTTCCCAGTAACGAGGGACAAAGCAGTTAAGGCAGTAACGAAAAACTCTTAACGCATAAATATGTATGGAAGTCTCTGTGATACATTTCAACAGACAGTAACATAAATATGTATGGAAGTCTCTGTGATACATTTCAACAGACAGTAACGTAATTATAATTTCAGTACCTAAAATTGTTCACGGAATTAATGGGATTCTTGTGCTCCTACATATTGACCTTCTCCTATACCCAATTTCTTCATAGATTACTACGACCGCAATTATTGTTTAACTGATTAATGGAACTTGACGGATTAAGCAATAGAGCTGACTGTTACGTGAGATTTATGGGTTGTGTTGCCGAGTGTAGATGTAGTCCACATGAGCAGATAGTGTGCGTCTCATCAAGCATTCTTCTACATCATCTACATTGCTGCAGTTTTCTTCAGAATCACTCATGTCTGGGCTTCGAACGGCGTGCTTCTCAGTCTTAGGCTCGCGCGTGGCAAACTGCAAAACAATAACTCTTTGTCCGGTTATTAAAATAGACATTGAAAACTAATCAGGGATAAATCACAGAAGTCGTCCTTACACTTACTCTGTGGCCTGTCGCTTTTAATGTCAATATGTCCGAGTCCTTAAAAATATGATCTTTCTCTGTAACCATAAGACCAGACCTGCTTTAACTTTCGCAATTCTATTTGGCGTCCTAAGAAATTGTTAATGCTCATATGGAACCAACGCATGACCATGATTTTGAATATACCATGAGCGTAAACAACATTATGTCTCATCATTTCCTCAAATATAATAGGAAAAAGAGTTACAAATACAAATTTTCCTTTTTTTTTCTGGAAGAAAATACTACTTAAAAGTTCAAGGGGTGGGAATGATGGGAAATGTGGTCGAAGGAGAGCCACGTTGAAGATTACGTGCATCCCAAGGAAAGGGGGAATGCTGAGCTCAAAAGCCTTCTCACCCACTGCCTTGGTGATGGTGTACGACCCATAACAGAGTGGGCGAAACTTCTGATGGGGCACTATAAGGTGTTCTTTCTGCAAATGCAACCAAACTTTGTCTCCCACTATAATTCATGCAGACCCAAGAAAAATTGCAGAATGACCCCCATCAGAAGTGGTTCACATACTTACGACAGTTCCACCTCAACATCAAGTATAAAACAGGAAGTACCAACTCAGTTGTTGATTGGCTCAGTCGACCTCCAATCGAGGCACTCACCACGGTGCTAGAATCTTGCGGCCACGAGACCTCTAGATGGCCCCACCTCTACAAGACAAACCTTGACTTCTCCACCACCTACCAAATGTTGGGCGCCAACTCAGTGGTCTCTAATTTCCATCTTCAAGACGAGTTGTCATGCCATATAGGCCATCTCTACGTTCCATCCAGTGAGCACACGAAACTGATTTGGGAAGCTCACTACAATCGGGTGGCAGGACACTTTGTCGTTGAAAAGAGAGTGGCAATGCTGCAGAAACATTTCTACTAGCCGAAACTTCGATAGGATGCCGGAAAATATATCATGTCTTGCACCACTTGTGCTATTGCCAAACCGATCACTAAGAAACAAGGCTTGTACACCTCTCTCCCTACTCCTGATAGACCGTGGGAATCCATCTCAATGGACTACATGTCACCCCCCCCCGTCCACCAAGAGAGGAAATGACTGTGTTTTTGTGGTTGTTGATCGTTTTTCCTAGATGACGATTACAGTTACCTACAAGAAGAACATCATAACAAAATCCACTACCAAACTCTTCTTTGAATGAGTATGGGTACATTTTTGGATCCCACAAACCATTATCTCTGACTGTGACAGTCGGTTCCTCAACACATTCTTGTTGAGCCTCTGGTCACTGTTGGATACCATGCTCACCAAATCCACTGCCTTTCACCCCCAGACAGATGACCAAACTGAGGTCGTCAATCGGATGATCATACATATATTGCGCATGTACAATTCAAAACACCCCTGCACATAGGAGGAGAGTCTTTCCTATGTCTAGCATAGCTACAACCGAGGCCTGCATAGCTCAACTAGCCACAACCCCTTTCAAGTGGAGTTGAGATTCCAACCATTGGGCCCCATGGATGTTGCAGTGACCACCTCGGATGACTCGTCTCTACTCCATCAAAAGATGGCAAAGCCACACAATTCATTGAGCAGATCCAACACATCCGCCAATAGGTTCAGTATATTCTACAGAAGTCTAATGCCAAGTACAAGAAACACCATGATCAACATCATGTGCCACATAAGTTTCAGGTGGGAGACAAAGTTTGGTTGCACTTCCAGAAAAAAGGCCTTATAGGGCCCCATCAGAATCTTCTCCCACTCCGTTATGCGTCATACACCATCACCAAGGTTGTGGGTGACAATGCTTTTGAACTCAACATTCCCCCTTTCCTTGGCCTAGACACCAAGGCTGTGGGTGACAATGCTAGAGATAGTAGAGCAGTTGACACAAAAAAAGCTCAACCCTGAATGCATGCAACAAGAATCCAATGATCAGATTTTGGACACACAGATCAAGAGTACTCGACCGCAAACAATCCATCTTTATCGAGTCGTCAAAGCAGGACATCTCCCGCACCAAGGTAAATGGCTCACCCGGGGCTAGATTCAATAAAAAAAAAATTCATCTGATGGGGGAACTCAATGCAATGGAGACAATTTCTTCCTAAGGAGGTATGATTGATCCAGGTGGATATCAGTGTCCACCCACTTTTTTCAACTCGCTCAAAATAGTTTTCTGACAATTTTGACAATTTACTATTTTTAACAATTTTTAACTTCCAAGGCCATTTTGAGGGTATAAATGAAGGTTTTTGGGATCAGGCATCTCAAATATAGTTGAAGGCTTTGATTAAGCCTCCAAAATGATTCTCCTCGACAATACCTTTCCAACGAGCTATCGTGCGCCTAAAACGAAGATCATATGTAAAAGTTACGACCTTGGGGAGTTGATGTACTAACTTACCCAAATGGGGCCCACATGACTTTTGGTGCATCATCTCCTAGGGTTAGGTTTTAGGATGTATAGGGTTTTCAAAATTCCTGTTGATTGTAAAAAATTATTCAAAACCTCATTATAATCATCTTCTTGCGAATGAGTGCATCTGTTACATCTCTTCTCAGAGATAAGCCACCACCATTCCAACAAGCTTATTTTTAGCTGCATTTTATAGTTTCAGTTTATTTTCTTATTCAATAGAAAACCAGTTTTACTCTATATCTGTTATTTTCTGTTAATCATATTTTAATAATATGTATTCATTTTGTTTCGTTCATAAAATATGGATCAGTCTGTCAATGAAGACATATAATGCAACATTCATCAAACACTGTTTCATCAATGAACAATTGAAGGGAACGAAACATGTAGTCAAATTTCTCTTCCAGTGACACCACACCTAACCAAGTAGACTAAGGAATGGTTTTTACAAATTACATAGTATTTCCACACATGGCTACAAAAAGAGAAAATGACACATGTGATAGGAATATCGTCTTCCTCCTCTAGAATTGCACACATACTTAACGTCTTTGTGCAGAGCTTCCACATCTCTCTCCAGTCTTTGTTTTGGATATTCTTACTTTACTGTCATTTGTTAGAGTGGTGAATTAAAAAAATAAAAAAATGTCATATTGAAGCCACAAATCTCAATATGTGTACTTACATCAATAAATCTAGGAACACATGACCACACACTGAGGCATGCATAGTCTTCTTTGAGGATATCTTCATTTATTTTCTACATTAGTACCTCTTTCCTCTCATAAGATCTTTGGTGATTGCTAGAGCATGGTCCAAGAGTCTCTCTCGAAGTTTGTACCTGTGAGATATAGATAGGCTTATCTTTCTTTTCTTCCTACTCATGTATTGTCCCAACTTGTAGTTATAATATTTCAATTGTAACATCCCGCTCCACTGGCACACTTTTATTTTCATATTCTTTGAGGACACTTGCATGCAAGTGATCTGGTTATGGTATATCATGATTTCATTTTGATTATTGGTTATATATATATATGATGTTGATGATATGTTGTGACTTATTTTTATTTTGATGTATATGTATTGGCATATGTTATTGACGAGATTTCTTGAGGGTGCAGATGACATGATAGGTTATAGATGTAGATGACATCAATGAACTTTCTTGGACTCCGTATTGAGTTAGGGAGTGGATTGTATTTGTTGGAGTATTTAGTTTTACGCACATGTGTTTTATGATTGGTTGGATATGATTTATGTACATGGATTATTGACTGTACTTTTGTCAGTTGATGTAGGCTTGACAATGCTTGCTAATCTGACTAATATAAGGAGTAAATGGGCCATACAAAAAAACCATACATTGAGGGAGAGGTCTGCCAGCATCTCTGTCACAGCATACTAGTACTCTCGCAGTGGCATGAATGGTAGGTTAATGATTACTTAGTTCGAGAGGTCCACGATGTCGTGAGGGTGGACTCAAATAGTCAGTCACAAAGATTTCTAAGGGGCACGCAATAAGAAAGAGTTTTTATTCCTTTGAATCTCTTAGTCTCTCACAAGGTCGACTGAATGGACTGTTGACTCCATACAGCCAAACAAACTTCCAAAATCATTCAAAGATGAGTGGCACCCTTGAATCAGGAAGGTGTGTCTTGAAGGGAACGTCGCGTAATTAAAACTTGAGTCAATAAATCTAGGTGGCCTAGAAAACATTGAAATGATTAGGCCTTGTTAGAATAAAACAATTAATTAAACAATAAATTATTAATTAAAAAAACTGACAAGAGTTTAAATTTGAAGTCTTAGACTAAGCCTAAGTCTAAGTTTAATAAAGCAATTAATTAAAGATAATAAATAAATTAAAAGAATCGAGATAAATCAAATTTTAGGAAAATGTAAGTCAAATCTAAAGATTGGATAAAATGCACATGTGTGCATGAAATCAATAAATTATTATTTTTTAAATAGAAGAAATATCAATATGATAGAATAGATGTACACATAGAATGATATATAGAGTCAACCTACCACTAGTCTAACTAGAAGAACACTCATAATCCAACTCTACCTAAGATCTAGTTAGGAGACACTCATTAAATGAGAATTTGGGGAACAAAGTGACAACTAAGAGTGAAAATAGGAACACATTGGGGAATGTGACGGGAATGTGAGGGAAATTGACTTTTTGAATAAAATAAAAATGCTAATTACTTGTGCAACTTGGAGAAACGATGAAAAGTGTGTGGGTAAATAATACTAATTAAATTTATTAAAAATATAATTATTTGTGGATGAGGACATGTGTCATTGATGATTTTTCTATAAAACAAATGTGGTAAAAGGGAAATGGATCTCACTTATTCTTGGTAATGTTATGTTACCAAAATTATTGTAAAGTTCTATGTTTTACTTGTGATATTTGGGATACCTAGCTTGAAGAAAAAGTGGAAGCTCTTCCTTGTGAGACTAGTGTTTGAGCTATTGTTTTTTGGTTTCTTGTGTGTGCCCCTTTGCGTATCGAGGGGCTAAGGGGGAAGAAGAGTACCCATAGAACTAGATGGGACGTACTTGTGAAGTTTTGATGATTAGTGAGCGGTAGTACAAAAGCAGTGCAATTACTTGAAGGACATATTCAATTCCTAGTCGTTATTGGTTCCAATATTTTTTTTTTGAAGTTTTAATTGTAATAAGAGTAAATCTGTATATAAAAAATTTGTAAATCGTTGTGGAGCTATTTGTAATTCTGGAATAAAATTTTTATTTGTTGTAGAGTTATTATTATTTTCTATAAATTTAATTTGTTTAGTCTCACAGTATCAATTCACACTTCTTGAATTTTAAAATTTTTAGGAATGATGCCAATTTTAATTACATCCCAGAATTGATTGTGATTGATTCGATGACAAGTTAGTGGTAATTCATAAATTGAATTTTTGTCTGATCATGGTGAAAATGTTACCAATCGGGATCTTCAATTTGTTGGTTTCCTTAAATTTTATTTACCTCATAGTAATGTAGAACTTATGGGAGTGTTTCTAATCTAGTTATAGACCCAATACTTTATACCTTGAGATTGTTGTCATTTATTTGATATAGACTCAACTTAACCATTACGAATGTGCTACCAATCTCATCAACAAAAACATTTTTTTTACAGTCCCACATGGTCCCTGCCAAGTTGAAACTTCAATCTGAATTTGGATCATTAAGGTCATTGCAATAAAACTTTTTCTTTGCTTTTGTAGCCAATCTACAATTTAGAAATTGTTTGGTCACTGTACACATTGTTGGAACTTTGTAAAATATGATTGGTATGCTCACTATTCTTGTATTAAAATTTCGAGGACGACTTCCTTGAGAACAATGTAGAATATCACTTGTTGGAGCTAGATTTGCAGTTTCATTGCAATTTTTTTTTAATCGGATGTCCTGAACTTAAGTTTCATTTTAGTCACTGTGAATTTCATTGCAAGTCCAGAAATTGATTTTCGTACGGATGTGATAAATTGTGAAGAAAGAAATGTAGAGAGAAAGAATAGAACAGAAAACAATATATTAGAATATAAGAAGAAGAGTACAAAATGAGTACATGAAGAAGTTCTGAAGTAGTTGCTATGCAAAGGGAAATATCTGAGCTAAATAGGCTCAAGCAAAACAAGAATAGAAAGTACAGTTTGTCAGGACAACTGGTAGTGTACAGTCAGCATGTTGAGGTTACATTATATTTAACAATCCCTCTTAAACTCAACAGTTACAAACATCAGCAATGATTATGCCTAAGCGTTGTCTTTGAAAATAAAAAACCAATTTCCCTAGTGTCTTTGTGAAGATATCAGCAAGTTGATCTCGAGAACCATAGAATTGTAGTACAATATCACCATTATTGACTAGCTTGTGTATGAAATGAAAACGAGTGTCAATGTGTTTGTTTTTCTTGTGAAACACATGATTTTTGGATAGAGCAATTGTTGAAGTATTGTCACAGAAAATAGGAGTTGGATCATTTTCTGTATGTGACATATCTTTCAATATTCTTCTTAGCCACACAACTTGACAGGAAGATGAGGTAGCAGCGACATACTCTGCCTCTGCAGAAGATATTGAAACAATTGGTTGCTTCTTTGATGCCCATGAGATCAGGTTCCTTCCCAGTTGAAAAACATGTCCAGATGTGTTTTTCCTGTCATCGAGGCTTCTTGCAAAATCACTGTCTGTGTAACCATAAAGTTGATTACTATCAGATTTAGTCGATAAGACAAAATTGAGAGTTCCTGCAACATATCTCAAAATTTGTTTGGCCATTTTCCAATGAGAATCTTTGGGCGATTCCATGAATCTAGAAACAAGACTCGCTGCATACATAATGTCAGGCCAAGTTGTTGTAAGATACAACGAACTGCCTACTAAAATTTTGTACAAGGTAGAGTCCACTGTAGGACCTTCATCATTCTTGCTCAATTTTGTACCTAGGGGTATAGGGGTTTTTGTTGGATTGCATTCTTCAATGCAAAATCTTTTGATGATGTCTATTGCATACTTTTTCTAATAGACAAAGATGCCTTTGGCTGATTGATCAACCTCAATCCCTAAAAAATATTTCATGATGCCAAGATCTGTCATCTCAAACTCAGATTGCATGGAATGTTTAAAATTTGTTAACTCAAGATTTCCAGTATAGATCATGTCATCAACATATAAACATACAATCAAATTTTTACTATGCTGATCTATTTTGGTGTAAAGAGTTAGCTCATTTTGACTTATGCTGAAACCACTTTTGATCAGGTAAGTGTCAATTCTATTGTACCAAGCTCTTGGAACTTTCTTTAAGCCATACAATGATTTCTTCAACCAATATACTTTGTCTTGGTGCTCTTAGACTTCAAATCCATGTGGTTGATCGACATACACACCTTATTATAAGAAACCATTCAAGAATGATGACTTGACATCCATCTGGTATACTTTCCATTTGTGTTGGGATGCTATGGCCAATAGAGTCCTTACAGTGTCTAATCTTGCTACTGGAGAAAAAGTTTCACCATAATCAGTACTAGGTTGTTGTGAGAATCCTTTGGCAACAAGTCTTGCCTTGTGTTTTTCAATCTGACCTTTTTCATTGAGTTTAGTTTTGTAAACCCACTTGAAACCAATACTTTTCTTGTGACTTGGCAAATCAACAAGATCCCATGTCTTGTTCTTCTCAATGGAGTCAATTTCTTGGTTCATGGCTTGAACCAAATGTGGCTCCTTAGTTGCTTCCTTAAAAGATGTAGGTTGACATGACATTAAAGCAAAAAGGTTGTGTTGTTCAAAGTCATCCAACTCCTGATGGATTTCTCTCAAACTTCAAGTTCTTTGATTTTTTTGTTCAGAGAATGATTCTTTGCTGGAAGTTGAGTTATCCTGTGAGTGTTCAGGTTGTCCTTGTACCTGCAATCTTGGAAGGACAGGTTGAGGTATTTTTTGTTCTAAATTTTCTGCGTTTTCAGAACTTGACAGCAATGGATTTTGACTGTGCATCTGCTGATTTTCTGAATCATTCCAAAATTGATTTTCCAGAAATTTTACATCTCTGCTGAGAATTAGTTTGTTGGAGATTGGATTGTAAAGCCTGTAATCTTTAGATGTTTCACTATATCCATTGAAAATACATTTCTCACTTCTATCATCAAGTTTCTTCCTTAATTTGGAAGGTTTCTGAGTGTATGCTATGCATCCGAATGTCCTTAGATGTGCAACATTGAGCTTTGTCCCACTCCATGCTTCTTGAGGGACTTTCATCTTTAGACTTGTGGTTGGAGATATATTTAAAAGATAAACCGAGCATGCTACTGCTTCAGCCCAAAAGATATTTGATAGACTTTTCTCTTTAAGAAGTGTTCTTGCCATATTCATTATTGTCTGATTTTTCCTTTCAGCCACTCCATTATGTTGTGGAGTATACCTGGCTGTTGTTTGCATGATAATGCCTTTTGATTTGCAGAAATTTGCAAATTCTCTGGAGTTGTATTCTCCTCCTCCATTTGACCTGAGTGCTTTGACATATTTTCCACTCTGTTTTTCATCTTCTCCCTTGGATTCTTTGAATTTTGCAAAAGTTTCAGACTTGTGTGTGAGAAAATAGATCCATATTTTTCTGCTGAAATCATCAATAAATGTTAGAAAATAAAAGCTGCCACCTATGGACTCTGTTTTCATTGGTCCACACAGGTTAGTGTGAACAAGTTCAAGATGTTGGTTGGCTTGATTGGAAGACCGTGGAAAACTAGTTCTCTTATGTTTTCCAAGTATGCATGACTCACATGGGGAAATTTGCTCTTTAAAGATGGGAAGACCTTTGACCATGAAGTGCTTTTGAAGAAGACTTAGACTCTGAAATGGTAGATGTCCAAATCTTGTATGCTAAACCGTTATTTCATGCATATGGTTGACTCAAATTTGCAGTTCTGAGTGTAAGGGGAATCATCCTATTCGGAGTCCTATGTATTTCAGAAATCAATTTTATGCTTGGGATTTTGTCATATATCTTGCAAGATGCTCCCTCAAAAAGTACCTTATAGCCATGTTTAATGAGATGTCCTACACTTAGCTAATTATGTTTCAGATCTGGAACATGATAAACATTGTTTATGTCTTTCTTTACATTTTGTTTAGTAAGAATAGGAACAATGCTTTTTCCTTGAATTTTGACTAAAGAATCATTTCCAAGTGTAATATCAGATGAGAGTGAAGAATCAATGCATGAAAGTAAATCTTTGCTACCTGTCATGTGATTGTTGCATCCATTGTCCAACAACCAGAGATCTTCAGATTGTTCTTCAGTCTTATGGCACGAAAGAAACATACCTTTTGATTTTTCTCCTGTGTGATTTGACACATGTTCTCTGCCTGAGAGCTGATCTTCTTGCTTCTTCCTGCATTCAGATTCATAGTGACCATACTTCTTTCAATAATAGCATTGTATGCTTGATTTCTCATTTGATCTTCTCCCTTTGCCTCTTTGAGGCTGGAAATTCCGACGTTGATTTTGTTGTTGTTGTCTTTGACCTTGGAAATTTTGATTCAGATACTGTTGTCTATTACCTCCACTGGAGTGAGGGTCACTTTGATTGCTCCCTCTTCCTTGGTGACCTCTGCTTCTTCCTCTGCCTCTCCCTCTGCTGAAGGAGAATTGAGTTTTGAAAGAATTGGAAATTGACTCATCTGTGAGATGTAGTCTGGTCTCATGTGTCACCAGAGAACCAATTAATTCATCTATTGAAAAATTTGACAGATCCTTGGATTCAAGGATTGCTGTTACAACCATTTCGAATTTATTTTGTAAACTTCTGAGAATTTTCTCAACAATTCATTGATCAGTGATGGTTTCACTGGTCAGTATGATCTGGTTCATGATACCCATGACTTTGGTCATGAACTGATCCACATTTTCAGAATCTGTCATCCTTGGAGTCTTGAATTGCATCCTCAAGGTCTGCAGTTTAACTATTTTGACCCTGTCATTTCCTTGATAGGAAGATTAATGGATGTCCCAAGCCTATTTTGAAGTGCCAACGCCTGTGATTTTTGAGAAAATCGAGTTATCCAGAGAATTTTGAATTCAAAATTTAGCTTTATTTTCTCTGTTTCTCTGAGTTTCCTGAGCAATTTTCTGTTGATTAGTCATGGCGGACAGGTCTACTGGATCTGGTTCCACATATCCATGATCCACTGGATCCCAACACTCTTGTGCTTGCAAGAAGGATCTCATTTGAAGAGACCAGAACACATAGTTTTTTCCAATAAGAATCAGACCCTGAGTTCATCCTAAATTGCTAAATGTCGCCATCTTTTAAAGAATTCAGCAAAACAAGAAAAAAGAAAAAAAATTCTTACTTACCTATCTCCTGCGTGTAATTTGCAGTGGCTTTGGAACTCTGCGATTCGAGATTTTGTGAGTTTCGACTTCACGATTTTTTTTTTGGCTTCACGATTCTGTCTTCGGGACTTCATTATACGAGTCCTCCGATCTCTTGACTCTCCAACCTCCGATCGTTGAAATTTCGAAGAGGGCTTAATGGCCTTAGATTGGTCCTTTGTCTCTGAACAATGTGACCACATGCCTAAAGGTTAAAGCGCTGCTGGAGTTTTGCGAATCAGAGAATAACAATGCCTTTGCCGGTTCTCTGTCCCTCAAATCGCCAAAATTTGAAGTATCATGGTGCTTATTCAAATGCCTTTTTGGGATTTTGTGTTTCGGGACTTCGACGGTTTTGCTGCGATGATCCTAGGTCCTTCAGACTCTCGGTATGTGAAATGATGAAATTCTGCCTTTCGACAATTTAAACGATCCAGATCTTTCTGTGATCTCATGGTCCAGATCCTTAAGGGATTTCGGGATTCTAGGTTTCACGACTTCACGAACCCTGATAGTGAGTTCTTCTGACTCCTCGATTCCTTGATCTTCGATTTACCAAAATGTCGAATTGGCTTCAAGGATCAACGATCCTCGTTGATTTGAGATCAACGACTCAGATTATTTTGGACATTCATGTATTGGTATTTTGTGACTCTTGAATTCACGATTTCGGGTTTCGGGACTTCCTATTTCCCGATGTTGAGAACCTCTGGCTTCTCGATCACCCGATCTCTGAAATTTCGATGGCCCTTTCCTTTTGGGACTTTCCCTGAAGGCCTAGATTTTTTCCACATGTCCCCTTAAGATAGACAGTCCTCGTCGTTTCACAATCTCGCGATTTGCAACTCCAAATCCTTTGTCTACTTGAAACCCCAGTAGTCGAGATGCCGACGGTTTCCAGGATCTCCGCCACGTGTCTAAACGAATAGACGACTGTGATATTTTCGAGATTTTGATAATTTCGCCGTGGAGTGTCATGACCTTTCGTCAACAAGAGCTCCGTTATCCCGAACTCTAAAATGCCGAAATGATGGCACTTGGATCTGCTACCACTTGTCCTCTGAGATGGACGACTCACAATCCTCTCGGGATTTCACAATTTGTGATATCAAGATTTCATGTATCGGGGTTTTCGAGAGCAGTCTTCTTTGCTCGTCCAACTCCTGATCCCCGATTTTGCGATCAACTCAGATCGACGACTCATGATATTTCGCTATCCAACGGTCCAGAATGACTCATGATTTCATGATTCGCGAATTCTCATGGTAGTCTTCTGACCTTTACACCTTGCAAGTCAGCGAAATGCTAAGATTTCGCCACGTGTCTCTTGATGGACAGTCCAGATGATTTCAGGATTTCATGACTTCACAAATCGAAATTTCTCCTATGCGCTCTAGAGGACTAAACCTTGTGCACTTTCTTGCGGATCCAACGGTTGTCGGTCCTCTGCGCAAGATCTAATGGCTGGAATTCTTTCACCTTTTTCATGCTCTCCTCGTCCCTTTTGAACTAGATTTTCACCTCAAATATTTTTGCAGGATGAATCTTATGCCCTCGGTGATTGTTATTTGAACCTGAGACGCGTTCTTTACTGTCTTTGCAAGGATTTTCTTCTGCAGAAGAAAAATTCGTGAATCTTTCAAAGATTTGAAAGAATTTCACGAGTTCTTTGTTCTCTACTGAAATCTTTGACAGATTTGAGTGATTTCCGAAATGCTTTAAATGCTTCTTCTTTCTACAACTATCTTTCACGAATTTGAACAAATGCTTTGAATTCTTCAAGAGTTCCCGCCTCCTGCAGCTCTTCTTCGTGAATCTTTGATGATTCTTTGAAAATTGAACAAGAATCTTTACTCTTTCTTCCTTCTGAGTCTCTGCTTCCTTCTCATGTTTCTGCTCCTTTAAACTTTCGAGCGTAGTATAGTCTGCGACCTCACGTGAGATTCTTACGCTGATCTTTTGAGTGTATGACGGTCTTCTTCCTCGTGGAAGTTTCCTGCGAGGATTTTTTGAGAGTATGACAGACAACTCTCCAAGCCTTGTGAAAAGTCTGTGTCGAATGCTCTCAAGATCTGTGTAAGCTCTACACTATTTGAGGATCGTGTTGCTCTCCAACCTGTGTGAAGAGGCTTACTACTGTAGCTCTGATACCATGATAAATTGTGAAGCAAGAAACGCAGAGAGAAAGAATAGAACATAAAACAGTATATTAGAATATAAGAAAAAGAGTACAAAACGAGTACATGAAGTTCTGAAGTAGTTGCTATGCAAAGGGAAATAGCTGAGCTAAATAGGCTCAAGCAAAACAAGAATAGAAAGTACAACTGGCCAGGACAACTGACAGTGTATAGTCAGCGTGTTGAGGTTACATTATATTTAACAACATGCTACCTTTTATTTACAATTCAAAGGTTGTATACGCCTTGGTCATTGCAAAAATTTAATGGCAAATCGTATCTAGAAGGACGTTGTAGACTCAAGATAATGTTGATGATTATGAAATGATTATGGTCGCTGCAATTTTTAATTGATTTATAATTGGGGCGTTGATCTATTTTTCGGCATACCTGAGCTAAATTTCTTGGATCATTGTACAGTAATTACAAATCCAATCTTATAATCATGGACGTCAAGGAATCCTTGGAAATTCTAAAACTAGAAATGATATAGTTATTGTTGAATTAATTTGCAATCTAGAATTGGGGATTCGTATAATCTCTCCGAGTTGTTTAAGTTTTCTTAATTGGCAGTTTATGGTTGGTTCTTAGATTTAGTGGTGTAGAGTTAGTTCCTAGCGATCCTAACTCCTTACGACTGTTGGTGTGTACTCGATGTTATCTTATAGTCGACTCTACTCATCATCAAATATTTTTACCAGAGTGATTGTTGGTTTCTTTCATCGTTTGATTACGCTATTTTTTCTTCCATCTTATTCCCTACGGATTTTTGTTATCAATTAAAAAATTTGTTGTACTCCTGTGTATATATTCCACACTCCTAGTATCTTGAAATAAATCACTCTACGCATGGAATTATTCCTCGGATTTCCACATAATCTGTATTGATAGGAAGCTCTAATTTTTCTCCTTGAGTATTATTATCATACACCTTACAATTATGAACTCTTCTCTTACAATATTGTAATTTATACATAAAAAGACGTAGCAAGATAATTCATAGGAATAAAGGAATTAAATTAACGTATATATATGATAAGAAAAGTGTGGAAAAGATAATTCATAGTAATAATGTATTATTATATAAAATGAAGTATGGATACCCTTAATTAGAATGGATATATACTTATTAAAATAGGTAGTAATTTGATGTATGAAATCAATGATATCTTGACATTGTAAATTATTAAAGAACTAAGGGATGTACTATTAAGTAATATTGTAGGTATAATATTAGAAATTTTAGAGAATTCTTGTTTAGATATTTGACTTTCGGTTGGTGAATATTTAAATAGACTTAGTGTAATTCTATTTCGGATTAACATTGTGGCGCATTATGTGTTGAAAAACTTCACCCAAGAAAGACATTTTAGTATGGATAACAAAATTTTATGCCTAGCACTTTATTACCTTCCAGGGAAAGTCCTTAAATTTTAGTACGAATATTTTAAATTAATTATTGATGATTTGAATATGTAATTACTGAGGCATAATGCATAAAGTTCATCCTGAGTAATTTTATTTATATAAAATAAGAATTTATACTATTGCTTATAATTGCTTATTTCATTGTTTACAATAATCTTGGGTTAGAATTTGTGAGGATGTATTATGGTAATAGTGATGATTTGTGATGCAAATAAAACTAGACATTGTATAGCTTCTTATGGTGTGATAATAGTATTAATGAATTGTCGAATTTTTGTGCTAGTATAATAAAGTTCTTGAACGAAATGGATTGTGCTTGATGGTGCATCTTATTGCTAATTTTAAGTCATGAGTCTAGGTTACAAGGGGGATATGGTAATAGATACCTCCATGTTCCTCAAAACAGTTGCCAGTCCTTTGATCCAGGTGGATATTGGTCGCCACCTACCTATTCCACTTGGACCCCCACCATTGCTTCTTTCAGTTTTTCAGTTTTCGCACAATTTACTATTTTTAGCAGTTTTTTTCGGGTCCTGAACTTCTGGGGCTATTTTGAGGCCCTAAACATTGTTTTTTCGGGTATGTTGTTGTCACAAAATATCATCTAATGATTCTATTTTTTTCTCGAGTGTTGTAGGCCTCATATATATCTTTCCAACGAGCTATCATACGCCTAAAACGGAGATCGTATGCAAAAGTTACGACCCTCGGAAGTTGATGCACCAACTTACCAAAACGGGGCCCACATGACTTTTGGCGCTTCATCTCCCAGAGTTAGGTTTTTGGATGTCTAGGACTTTTGGCATTCCTGTTTATTGTTAAAGGGCCTTTAGAGCCTCATTTTAATCATCTTCTCACAGATGCGAGTAGCGGCCACATCTCTTCTCAGAGATAAGCTACCAGCGCCCTAGCTAGTTTATTTCCATTCTGTCTGTAAGCATATTTCAGTGATTTGTTATTAATGAAATGAAGTCTTATTTCCACTACATCTGTATGTTTATGTGTATTTCTGTATTTTATTGTGTTCCTACATAAATCCGGATCAGTGGTATCAGAGCGGTCTGCTCATTCTCGATCCTTCTTTTCATGTCCCCAACGTGATCGAAGTATAAGGAGTTGGGGCTCGATCTGGTTGAACCTTTGCAAGACCATCCTCGCAAACCCCGATGACCGCCCATGGGGGAAGAAAAGAAATATGAGGGAGCATGAGATCATATCAAATTTTTTCTCGAGGAGGCCCTCGAGAAACAAAGGAATGCGATGATGGACAACTTTGCCCAGATTTTTTAACGGATTACGACTGGCAGTGCATCGACATCCAGAAGCCACTCTGAAGGTGCCACTCCTTTTAAGGTACAAGTAAACTTTGACATTCCCATATTTGATGGCCAAATAGATGCAGATGTCATAGATAGATGGTTGAATCTGTTAGAAGGATATTTCTCGGTTCATGACTTTTCCGACCGAGAAAAGATTATCTTCGCACTCCTCAAAGCCGCCCCCCATGTCAAGGACTAGTGGGAAACCTACTTAGAGAAAGAGGGCGAGGGATAACCCTCTTTGTTCTCAGCCACACCCACTTGGAATTATTTCCGAGATGCCATCAAGGAACAATATTATCTTGTGGGGAGCTATGAGAACAAATACATACAATGGACTACGCTGCGGCAACAAAGGGACCAAGATGTGCATGAGATGATGAATCTGTTTCATACCCTACGCACAAAGTTGGGTATCAAAGATTCAGAGAAACATTTGGTGTTAAAGTACCACAGTTG
>JZKD02S1674570.1:335279-354294 GCA_000966675.3 Picea glauca
GCCCTTGAGTCAAGTCACCAAGGGAGGAGCTAAAGAAAAATTATTTTGGTCTGAATCTCAACAGAAGGCGTTCAGGGAGTTGAAACATCGCCTCTACTCTGCACCAATGCTCACATTACCAGACTTGCAACAACCATTTGAGATCGAGACAGATGCCTCTAACTATGCTATTGGTGCAGGCCTTAGTCAACATAGGCATCCAGTGGCATATCGCAGTGAGACACTTTCTGACACAGTTCAGAAGTATCCCACTTATGACAAAGAAATGTATTCTATTGTGCAGGCTTGTTGGCAATGGAAGCATTACATTTTGGGAAAGGAAATGGTCATCCACACAGATCACCGACCCCTGTAGTTCATACAGACACAAGGGAAGTTGCAGAACAATCACCATCAGAAGTGGTCCACATACCTGCAATAGTTTCATTTGAACTTTAAGTATAAAAAAGGCAGCACAAATAATGTTGCAGACTACCTCAGTCGACCACCCATCGTGGCTCTAACCACTGTGCTCAACTCTTGTGGTCACAAAACTTCCGATTGGCCACTTCTCTACACAAGTGATCCAGAATTTGGCGACACATACAATACACTCTTGGAGTGTAAGCAAGTTCCCAATTTTCACCTCCAGGATGACCTGCTTTGTCACTTGGGACACCTTTGTGTTCCTTCAAGAGAGAATGCCAAGATGATTTGGGAGGCGCACTACAGTCGAGTCGTTGGGCATTTCAGGGTTGAGAAAACCGTGGCAGTACTACAAAAGTATTTCTATTGGATGAACCTTCGACAAGATGTCGGGAAGTACATCAAGTCCTGCACTTCTTGCGCCATTGTCAAACCGACCATCAATAAGCAAGGCCTCTATACTCCTCTTCCTACCCCCAATCGACCTTGGGAATCCATCTCTATGGATTACATGTCGGGCCTTCCTTCTACTAAGCATGGCAATGACCGTGTTTTTGTGGTCGTCGACTGATTCTCGAAGATGTCCATTATGACGGCCTGCAAGAAGAATATCATAGTAGAAGCCACTGCTAAACTCTTCTTTGAACGAGTGTGGATACACTTTGGGATCCCACAGTCTATTATCTCAGATCGGGACAGTAGTTTCCTCAGTACATTTTGGTCCAGCCCGTGGTCGATGTTGGACACCAAGCTCACCAAGTCCACAGCTTTCCATCCGCAAACTGATGGCCAGATAGAGGTCATCAACCAGATGATCGTACACATTCTGCACATGTACAATTCAAAGCATCCATGCACATGTGATGAGAGCCTCCCCTATGTACAACACAGCTACAACCGGGCTCTCCATAGCTCAACTAGCCACAACCCCTTTCAAGTGGGCTTGGGATTCCAACCACTATGTCCCATTGACATAGCCATGCCATTTGTGGCTACTCAAGAAGATTCAGCTCATGTCCAGTTTGAGGGGGATAAGGATAAAAACTTCATTGAGCACATTCAACACATTTTCCAACAGGTTTATGACATCTGGGACAGATCCAATGCTAAGTACAAGCAACGACATGATCAACTTCGGGTGCCACACAACTTCCATGTGGGCGACAAAGTGTGGCTGCATTTGCAAAAGGAGCGCCTCGCTAGAACCCACCGCAAGCTTCGTCCGCTTCGATATGGGCCATACACCCTCACCAAGGCTGTAGGGGAAAATGCCTTTAAGCTTAGCATTCCAACATTCCTTGGTCTGCACCTAGTGTTCAATGTGGACCGACTTCAGCCCTACTTTTCACCTCTACTAGACACATCCGACATGGCAGAACAACTCACACCAACAGAGTTAAATATAGACTGCATGGAAAAACACAGAAATGATCAGATCATGGATACACAGATCAAGCACACCCAAAAACAAAGGATACCTCTATATCAAGTTGTCAAAGCAGGCCAACTCCTTCACAAAGGCAAATGGCTCACCAAGAACCAAATTTAGCAGAAGTTTCCTCATCTCATGGAGGAACTCAACGCAATGGGGACCATTGCTTCCTAAGGGGGGAGGAATGATCCAGGTGGATATTGGTGTCCACCCACCTATGCCACTTGGACCCCCACCATTGCTTCTTTCAGTTTTTTTCAGTTTCGCACAGTTTACTATTTTTAGCAGTTTTTTTTCAGGTCCTTAACTTCTGGGGCCATTTTGAGGCCCTAAACGATGTTTTTTTGGGTATGTTGTTGTCGTAAAATAGCAACTAACGATGTTATTTTGTCTCGAGCGTTGTAGGCCTCGGATAGATATTTCCAACGAGCTATCATACGCCTAAAACAAAGATTGTATGCAAAAGTTACGACCCCGGGAAGTTGATGCACCAACTTACCCAAACGGGGCCCAAATGAATTTTGGCGCTTCATCTCCCAGGGTTAGGTTTTTGGATGTCTAGGACTTTTGGCATTCCCGTTTATTGTAAAAGGGCCTTCAGAGCCTCATTGTAATCATCTTCTCACGGATGCGAGTAGCGGCCACATCTCTTCTCAGAGATAAGCTACCAGCGCCCTAGCTAGTTTGATTCCATTCTGTCTGTAAGTATATTTTAGTCATTTGTTGTTAATGAAATGAAATCTTATTTCCGCTGCATATCTATGTTTATGTGTATTTCTATATTTCATTGTGTTCCTACATAAATCCAAATCATCCTTAGACCTTTAATGGTCAAAATCAATTGGATGAATCATGTACTTGAGTGTTGATTATGTATCTTGGAGGTCCTAACCTTGCAAGTAGGTTGGGCGGGTAGACATCTTTGTTATCTTTATGTGATGAAAATAATCTATTACTTATAGTGATGATGAAATTGATTGTTGTTGTGTTGTGATGTAGATGCGAATAAAATGTGTATTTTGAAGTATGTTAATGTAGTGTAACCTTTTTCTATTGATGTTTACAATATATATATATATATATATATATATATATATATATTATCACTATTATACTCACTTACATTGATGTCGTAAAGTAGGGGACATTACATATGGTATCAAAGCGGGTTCAATGTTGCGACATTAGATCATTACAACTTCCATTGTATTAACTAAATGATTAAGGATGTATCACTAGTTAATTTGAAAATGACCATGCAGCTAATCAAAGTTAGAGGACGTGGGGGAAGAAGACGATGTGGTTCTGGAGGAAGTGGTATACCTCCAATAGTATCAACACCAAAGGGATTTAAACCTCAGGGAGATGAGTAGACAAATGAACAAGAGTAGGTTTCTACAGAAAATATGGTAGGCATGATGAGATACTTCTAGAGGATGTCAGAGGTGTTGATCAACCGCCTGGATCGAGATGAGGGAAGATCATATATGCGCAATGAGGGTTCACAATGCGCTCTAGTTGTTAGTAGTAGAATACACAGAGAACTCGAGAAGGTGAAATTTTCTGAGTTTTAGGGTTCTACAGATGACTTAGTCGAAAAGGCATGGTTGGAGAACATGGTGATGTGCTTCTCATTTCATTATTACACCTCCAACATGAAGGTCGGCATGGAGGTATTTTGACTTAAATGGAGTTCTCTACTTTGGTGGAAGACGCTCCTACATCAACTAAACATGGTCGTCGAAGACGTATCAAGGGATTTGTTCGAGGAATGGTTCTAGGAGAGGTATTTTTTCGAGGAATTCATCAAGAACCATCTTAATGATTTCAACACTTTACGATAGGGTGGTCATACAATGCTGGAGTATGAGGCGAGGTTCATGGAGATACTTACGTATGCTCCACATCTGAACACAAAGAAGTTAAAGTTCAAAAAGCTTATGTTCAGCCTTAGCTTCAACATTCATGCAAAGGTGAGGATCATAATGCCTCAAACATCGCATGATGCAGTTTAGAAGGCCCTCACTACAAAGAAAGAAATGAATAGTGGAGGTCAGGGAAATACTCCTTCTAGACCGACTGGACAGACGACATCAAGAGTGCAACAACATCATACACTAGCTAGAAAAACTCTTATGCATCGAGATACACCTAGAGGACCTATGTTCTCGACACCATGATGATAGAATCCTCAACAGAGGACTCCTTATAGAGGACCATGACAATAACAACAATGTCATCTGCAACAAAAACATCATTTTAGGCTTGTTCAGCAGAACAAACTAGGATCACACACTGCTAGGCCAACAACTTCCACTTTGGGGACCGGGAGCACTAGACAAAAGACTTGATGGTGGACATGTGGGGATCCACATTACCAATGAGATTGTTTGATTGAGAAGGATAAGGTAGTCATATCACCAAGACCCACTATTGTTAGAGATTTGGGTAAGGCCCATAAGATACATGCAATAATGAACAACCGCTAGGTCGAGTATCAGTCCACCATGCTCGAGACATCAAGTACTATCACTAATAAAACTTTTAGTATCTATATGGATTTGGATGCTATAGAGATATTTATTTCTAGTGCAATGCTAAAGATAATTAAGGTAAATATAGTCGAGCGAGACGAGTCCATATATGTAGAAATGGCATCGACTGCCAAACAGAAAGTTGGAGGAAAGGTTACATACTATAGTATTAACTTGGGATATTTTGTAATGAAGGTAGATCTTTATGTCACAATCTTAGGATCTTATAACATAGTGATTGGTATGGACTAGTTAAAATCGCATGATGCAATACTTACTGTAATACAAAATAGTTAAGTTTGACAGATGATTTGGGACAAAGTAGAGTGATTGTAGGAAAAAATCAGGGGGTGTCCCTCAGGTTTCTTTTTTCCCTAGAGTTGCAGAAGAGTATGCCCAAGGGATGAAAGATATATGCAATCTTATTGCTAAATGAAAAGAGTGAGGTGAAAGGATTAGAAAACCTTGTTGTACTACAAGAGTTTTTTGATGTCTTTCCTAAAGAGTTTCCAAGTTTACTGCCTAAAAGAGAGTTAGAGCTTACAATATACTTGAAACCTAGAACTAAACCGATGGCAAGAACATGTTACCGGATGTCAACACCTAAATTGCAGGAGTTGAAAATGCAATTGAAGGAGTTGTTGGACTTGGGACCAATACATCCAAGCATATTGTCATGGGGTGTGCCAGCTATTTTTGTGAGAAAGAAGGATGGATCGCAGAGTCTTTTTATCGGCTATCATCAATTGAACAAAGCAACAATCAAGAATCGGTATCCATTGCCAATAATAGATATTTTTTTTTACCAAATAAAGAAAGTGACAGTGTTGTCAAAGATTGAATTGAGATTGGGATATCATCAATTATGGATTAAGGAAGAATGTATCCCCAATACCACAATTAAGACCAGATTCAAACATTATATGTTTACAATTTTACCAAATTTGTCCAAACCAACCCAAGTGAACCTGTGTCACTCGCCTTTAGGGACTTTACACTGGATTCTTAGTTGTCCACATTAACATGAATATTCCCTTGACCAAATCTAGCCAGGTAAACCTTCATTGGTTTACTCCAGGCCTATTTATAATGGGGTTCATCAAGCCTTTTATAGGCTTCATTACATGCAATCCATGGACACAATACCACCAACTACCCAAAAACATGGACTCGAAAAACCAGGTGCTTTGACCTAAAAACTGGATTTAAATCATTAAATCTTTCACAAGTCAAGGTTAACCCAACATACATGGCCCCCCACATATTCAATCTACCTAAATATACCTCTAGACTTTTCATAGGCGACCTGATAAACCAGTGGTATGCATTCCTATCTAGGTCTAATAGACATATACCCATTTACATGCAATCAATAATTTCTACAACTCCAAAGTAAATACATTTTTCTTTTATTATTTCACAATGACACAACCATCACCTCCCTGCACCTTCTATGTGAACACAGGTGGTGAGACACAATAGACAAACAAAACTTCATCAACCATACCTATAGCTAGGTTTTCTTCTTTTGTGGAGTCATCTTTGGATGCTTGTTGTCTTTTCCAACAATACTTCTTGAGATGCCCATATTTTCCATAGAACCAAAATTTTCCCTTACCAATATTGTCTTTTGACTTAGACCTGGTTGTACCTTTTTGATCTTTCCCTCCTTCTGTAGATCGACCTCTAACCACCATTGCTTTTGTTGTTGAGTTTTCCTTACTGGATCTTCTCATCATTTTCTCAAACAACAGATCTCCCACAATAATGTCATAATCAATGGAATTTGTTGAGATAAACCACATAGTTCTGAACAGATGATCCCAACACTCAGGAAATGAAGACAGTATCACAACTTCTTTGTCCTCATCTTTATACGTTACATCCATACTAGTAAATTGAAAAATCAGAGTATTGAAAACATTCAAGTGATCAATAATTTTTGTACCTTATTCCATCCACAAGATGTACAATTGCCTCTTCAAGAATATCCTATTAGTCAAGGAATTTTTCATATACAAAATCTCCAATCCGTTCCACAAACCTAGTTTTGTCTCCTCTTCAACTATGTTAAACAACAATTCATCTGTCAAACACAAATGAATGGTACTGAGAGCTCTTGCATCCATATCCTCCCACTACTGATCTATCATTATTGTCAATTTATTTGTCTTTCTAGCCAATTCCTTTTCCAATCTTTGTTGCACAAGAAAATCCCACATCTTCAGCTTCCATAGAGAAAATCTATTCTTACCATTGAATTTCTCCACCTCAAACTTAGAACTATACACTTTTTCCATTAGAAAAAAACTCCACAAACCGTCTCTTATAAAACTAATCCTTTTTAAATGTGGAAGAATAATGTTATGAACCTGAAATTAAAGAAAAAAATGTTTAAAAAAAATATTTAATAAATATTTCACCTTTTAATAAAACCCCTTTTAACACACCCTCTCAAATAAAAAGGTTACTTTTTATTAGAGCTCGATTCTCCATAATAAGACAAAAGTGGTACATGTCATGACCATGTCTTGTGAATATGAAAAGAAACTTTCAAATTTTAATTTATACCATGAAATTCATACCATGCAAATATTGTATTTTAAGATCGATGCTCTTGTGGTGTAAAAACTGGGTGCATTGATTTAGGAAGTTTTCCTATTTCTAAAGTTATGAGTGTCGACACTCCTCTAACACTCCTAGGGTACACCAATGACCTAAAAATCAATCAATCACACCCTTTCATTCTCATACAATATCTTGGATCTTCATTACCTCGATATGCTTGTCCTTATGTGCAAAACACATGTTCAAAGGTTCTTTCTATCACATGAGACCTGCACACAATTCTCCTTGGCTCACCTTTGATGCCTACTTAGCATTATCTAATACCACTTATTACATAGCAGAAGAAAAACAGAGCATAAAAACTAGAGCATCAATAAGAAATATTAAAACAAGAACAACAAACACACAATTGAGATAGTGATTTATGTGGAAACCCAAAAAAGGGAAAAAACCACAGGAAATGATAATCAATATTTTTATTATTCAAGGGATAATTACAATAGCCAAACTAGGTGTACGACCATCCCCTTCTCTCATACACACAACACCTCAATATTTCGTCTTGCTCTGACACAGTCACTACACATATTGCACTCCCACCTCTATGGATATGATCGTATATATAACATATCTCAAATAGTTATACCAATTGATTATAATTAGATCCACTAATTACACAATATGTTCACAAAAGAGTGTGTGCATGCACATTCATAATATAGTTGCATGCATGTGCATTTGACAACACAGGAAATTCGTTGGCATGTTTCCAACAATCTCCACCTTGATAACAATTTACCTAATATATCAGGCCCTTAATTAATTCATCACCTTTTCTGCTATCCAAGAGAATAAAAACACCATCACAACTTTACAATTTCTCTAATAGTACTATTGTGTGAACATTCTTGCACGATTCACTCCATATGGACCATTTTCCCTCCATCATTAACATGTCTAATAAACCAATGCACTTATTCATTTTGGTATGATGGACTGTTAGACAAATGAACAACACTTTGGCCACCACAAAATACCACATCTTGTACCTGTCCAAACTTACCCAATGGATCCCTGCATTCTTGCTAGAATTAACCTAAGGTAGGTCTCCTCTTCTCCAAATATCATGAGTAAAAACCACAAACTAAATCACTACAACCACTATAGGTGATACTTGTGATTATGTGTTTGAAGCACCCATTTCCATGCTCTTCACCTTGTTTTTTTACATGTCTACTGACCACACCAAGTGCATGTGAAATTTTATCCATTCCCCATCACAACCATCAAACTTCCTACTAGCATATAATACTCGATACATATAACCATTTTCTTCTTCATCAGTTAGTACATAAACCTGAAGAAAACTTACAATGGAAATCCAAATGGATTTTACTGATTTAACATTATTCACATTGAATTTCATGAATATCTTCACCACATACTTCTGTTGTGATAACCAAGCTTACCGTATTTCCTATCTCTGTGTATTTCCATTCCCAAACTTTATTTTGATGCTCCCAGATCCTTCATAACAATGTCTTGATCAATTGAGCCAACCTCTTGACCTCAACCATGCTTTTGTTTGTAACAAGCATAACATATAACACCAAGATAATGAATATAACACAAACACAATGGTTATACTCACTTCTTGTAAAATGTGGCTCACCATGAAGGAATCAAACATCTTGTACCATTTTCCTACCATGCTTTGGGCCATACAATTATTCTTGAGTTTGTAAAAAAAACTTCTGTTGTGATTAGGAACTAGCCATTCTAGTTGTTCTAAATACATCCCCTTATCCAAAAAACTCCATGTAAAAAAATTTAAAGATCTAATTGTACCAACACAACTAGTGATAACACAACATGAATGGAAACATATTTTTAACAACTGGTGACATGATTTCATGCAAATCAATACCTTCCAAATACCCTTCTACTACCAGTCATGCTTTGGACATTTCATATTTTACTATGTATGCTTTTATAAAAGGATATTCATCAAACACTACATCTTTTTCCATGATGATTATGTGGATAGTAGGATCCCACAGTCTACATCCCTTAACATCATCACCATTTCAAAGATCTACTCATTTGATCTGGGTCCTACCTAGAATGTTGATAAAAAAATGTAAGCATCAAAACCGAAAAAATTCACATTTGAGTAATTACCATATGACATGTTCATACCTCTTCTAGAGTCTTCCTATCTTTTGCAACCGATGGTGATTGATTTAACAGATAGCACTACCACTTTCTCCCACAACTATTGCTCCAAATTAGCATTACTAAACATGCCTATATGATCCCATCTTCCTTACAATGATTTCAAGTTTCATGGATATGAAACTACCTTCATCATATATTCTCAAACACTTTACTGACTTGCCAATAGATCATCTTTTCTACATACCCACATTTCTAACCTAGACACACTACTCCACCTTGAACTTTCCATTCGAACAACATTGACCATATCCAACCAAACCAATCAAAGTGAGACTTTGTCTCTCACCTTTAGGTACTTTACACTGGAGTATTACTGCTCCACCTTAAGATGAACATTCCCTTGACCAAATCCCACCAAGTAATCCTTCATCACTTACCTCTAGGCCTATTTAAAATGGAGTTCACCAAGCCTCTTATAGGATTCATTACTTGCAATCCATGGACACAATACCACGGGCTAACCAAAAAACCATGTTCTTTGACATAAAAACCGGATTTAACTCATTAACTCTTTCACCGAGTCAAGGTTAACCCAACAGAGATGCCCCCCACATATTCAATCTACGTAAATATACGTCTAGAATTTTCATAGGTGACTTTATAAACTAGGGGTACACATGTCTATCAAGGTCCTACATACGTATGCCCATTTACATGAAATCAATAGTTTTTACAACTCCAAAGTAAATACATATTTTTTATAAATATTATTTCATAGTGACTCAACCATCACTGCCTTGCACCTTCTATGTCAACACAGGTGGTGAGACACAAGAGAAAGAAAAAACTTCATCAACCATATCTGTAGCTGAATTTTCTTCTTTTGTGGAGTGTTCTTTGGATGCTTGTTGTATTCTCCAACAACCCTTCTTGATATGCCCAGATTTTCCACAGAACAAACATTTTGTCTTACCCATACTCTCCTTTGACATAGACATTTCTGTACCTTTCTGATCTTTCCCTCCTTCTGTAGATCAACCTCTGACCACCATTTCTTCTACTTTTGATGTTTCCTTACTGGATCTTCTCCTTATTTCCTTAGACAACATATCTCCCACAACAATGTCATAATCAATGGCATATTTTGAGATAAACCACATAGTTGTGACCAGATGATCCCATAAATCAGGAAATGAACACAGTAGTGTAACCGCCTTGTCCTCATCTTCATACGTTACTTCCATATTAGATAATTGAAAAATCAGAGTATTGAAACCATTCAAGTGAACAACAAATTTCATACCTTCTTTCATCCGCAAGCTGTACAACTACCTTTTCAAAAAGATTTTGTTAGTCAAGGAATTTGCCATATACAAATTCTCCATTATGTTCCACAAAACTGTTCTTGTCTCCTCTTCAGTGATCTTAAAAATCACTTCATCTGCCAAACAACAACGAATGGTACTGAGAGATATTGCATCCAGATCTTCCTAGTACTCATCTTTCATGCTTGTTGACTTCTTTGCCTTTCCAACCAAAGCATTTTGCAGTAATTTTTTCACAAGAAAATCTCGCATCTTAAGCTTCCATAGTGCAAATCTATTCTTACCGCTCAATTTTTCAAACTCAAACTTAGAACTATGCACTTTATCCATTAGAAGAAAACTCCAAAAACCACCGCTTATAATATTGAGCATTTTTAAATGTGGAAGAATAATGGTATGAACACAAAATTATTAAAAAAGGTTTAAGTTTTTTTTTAATAAATATTTCACCTTTCAATAAAACCTCTTTTAACACATCCTCTCGCATAAAAAGGTCACTTTTTATTAGAGCTCGATTCTCCATAATAAGACAAAAGAGGTACATGTTACAACCATGTCTTATAAATAAGACAAAAAACTTTCAAAGTTTAATTTATACCATGAACTTCATATGGTGTGAATTTTGTATTTTAAGGTTCGTGTTCTTGTTGTACTTGAATGGGAGTGAGAATTTCTAGAGATCGATGCTCATTGAGTGTGGATGGGGGATATCCTATTTGTCGGTGCTCCATGGTGAAAAACCCGGGCACGCTGATTTAGGAAATTTTCCTAATTATGAAGTGTGTGAGTGTTGATGCACATATAACGTGCCTAGGGAGCGCTAGTGACTTGAAACTCACTCAATCACACCCTCTGGTTCTCACAAAATATTTGGGCTCCTCATTACTTATGCCTTCTTTTCCTTACATTCCAAAAACATGTCCAAAGGTTCTTTCTCTCATAGGATTTTTACACACAATGTTCTGTGGATCACCTACGACACCTACTCAACCTACTCTGATACCACTTTCTAGGCAATGGAAGAAAAACAGAGCATCAACACATAAGATTAAATAGATAGCAACAATCACGTTATTGACACAATGATTTATGTGGAAACCCAATATGGGAAAAAACCATGGGAAATTATAATCGATATTCTTATTTTTCAAGGGAGAATTACAGTAGCAAACACATGAATACAACCATCCTCTCCTCTCATACACACAAAACCTTATTATTCTGTCTTTCTCTCACACACTCACTGCACATATTGCACTCTCACCTCTATGAGTATGTTCATATATATATCATCTCTCAAATAGTTAGACTAACTTATTATAATTAGATCCAATAGTTACACCATTTGTTCACAAAATATTGCTTGCATGCACATTCCTAATATAGTTGCATTCATGTGCATGTGACAACATGGGAAAATCATTGATATCTTTCCAACAATCTCCACCTTGACAACAATTTACCTAATATATCATTTCCTTAATTAATTCATCATCTTTTCTACAAGCCAAGAGAAGCCAAACACCATCACAACATTGAAAATTCTCTAATAGTACTATTACATGAATATGCATGCATGATTCACTCCAGTATGCACCATTATGCCTCCATTAGTAACATGTCCAATAAAATGATGCAGTTGTCCATTTTCATACGTTGGACTATTAGCAAAATTCACAAGACTTTGACCACCAAAGAACACCACACCTTGTACCTATCCCAAATTACCCAATAGCTCCTTCCATTCTTGCAAGACATAACCTAGGATAGGTTGTCTCTTGTCCAAATGTCATGAATCATAACCACAGAGTTAATCATTGCAACCACTATAGGTGATACTTGTGCTTCTATGGTTGAAGCACCCATTTCCATGCTCTTCACCTGGGTTTTCCATGTGTCTACTAACAACACCAACTGCATGTAAAATGTTGACCATTCCCCATCTCCATAATCAAACTTCCTACTAGAATATAATACTTGAAACATATAACCCTTTCTTCGTCATCAGTTAGGACATAAAACTTGGAGAAAACTTACAATGGAAATCCAAAGGGATTTTACTGGTTTCACATTATTAACACTGAATTTCTTGAGTATCTTCATGACATACTTCTGTTGCGATAACCGGGCTTACCATATTTCCTATCTCTATTTATTTCCATGCCCAATATTTATTTTGCTTCTCCGAGATCCCTCATAAAAATGTCCTAACCAACTGACCCAACCTGTTGACCTCAACCAGTCTTGTGCTTGCAACAAGTATAACATATAACACCAAGATAATGAATATACCATAAACATGATAGTTATACTCACTTCTTGTAAAATTTGGCTCACCATGAAGGAATCAAACATATTGTACCATTTGTCTAGCATGCTTTAGGCCATACAATGATTCTTGAGCTTGCAAAAAAATATTTTGTTGTGATTCTGAACTAACCTTTCTGGTTGTTCCAAATACATCCCCTTATACAAAAAACTCCATGTAAAACAATTTTAACATCTACCTGTAGTAACTCAACTAGTGGTAACACAACATGAATAGAAACAACCTTTTAACAACCAGTGAGAGACTTTTATGGAAATCAATACCTTCCAAATAACCTTATGCAACCAGTCATGCTTTGGACCTTTCATATTTTACTATGTTTGTTTTGATAAAAGGAGATTCATTAAACACTGCATCTTTGTCCATGATGATTCGATGGGTAGTAGGATCCCACAGTCTGCATCCCTTAACATCATAACCATATCAAGGATCTACCTATTTTATATGGCTCCTACTTAGAATGATAATAAAAAAACATAAGAATCACAACCAAATAATTTCACATTTGAGTAATTACTAGATGACCTTTGCATACCTCTTCCAAAATATTCCTGTCTTTTGCAACTGATGGTGATCGAGTTACCATATAGTACAACCGCTTCTCCCCATAACTATTATTGCAACTTGGCATTACTGAACATGCATATTCGATCCCACCTTCCTTGCAATACTTTCCAAGTTTCATGGATATGAACCTACCTTCATCATAGATTCTCAAACACTTGATTGACCAGCAAACACATCATCCTTTATACATACCCACCTTTCTAATCGGGAAAAAATGCTCCACCTTGAAATTTGCATTCTAACAACTTTGAACAAATCCGGCCACACAAACCCTAGTGAACCATTGTTCGTTATCTCCAAGGACTTTACGTTGGAGTCTCAGTGATCCTCCTTAACATGAGCATTCCCTTAAACAAATATTACCAAGTAATCCTTCACTTCTTACCTTCAGGCCCATTTACAATGGAGTTCACCAATCCTTTTATAGGCTTCATTACATGCAATCCATGGACAGAATACCATGTGATACCCTAAAAACCACGTTCTTTGGCCTAAAAACTAGATTTAATTCATTAACTCTTTCACTGAATCAAGGTTAACCCAACATACATGCCCCCCTCTACATATTCAATCTACCTAAATCTATGTCTAGAATTTTCATAAGTGATCTGATAAACTAGGGGTACGGATGCCTATACATGTCTTACATACATATGCCCATTTGAATGCAATTAATAATTTTTACAACTCCAAAGTAAATACATTTGTTTTTATTATTTCAGAGTGACTCAACCATCACTGCCCTACACCTTTTATGTGAACATAGGTGGTGAGACATAACAGATACACAAAAATTCATCAACCATACCTTTAGATGAATTTTCTTCTTTTTTGGTGTCCTCTTTGGATGCTTGCTGTCTTTTCCAACAATCCTTATTGAGATTCCCATATTTTCCACATAACCATTATTTTATCTTACCCTTACTGTCTTTTGAATTAGACCTTGTTGTACCTTTCTGATCTTTCTCTCCTCTTGTCGATCGACCTCTGGCCACCATTGTTTCTATTGTTGTTGCTTCTTTACTTGATCTTCTCCTCATTTCCTCAGAAAACAAAGATCCCACAACAATGTCAAAATTAATGGCATATGTTGAGATAAACCACATACTTGTGACCATATGATTCCAGGACTCAGGAAATGAACACTGTAGCATAACCTCCTTGTCCTCATCTTCGTACTTTATGTCCATACTAGATAATTGAAAAATCAGAGTATTGAAAACATTCAAGTGATCAACAATTTTCATACGTTATTTTATCCACAAGATGTACAATTGCGTCTTCAAGAAGATTTTATTAGTCAAGGACTTTGTCATATACGAACTCTTGAGTTTGTTCCACAAACCTATTTTTATCTCCTCTTCAATGATGTTAAACAACACTTCTTCTGCCAAACACAAACGAATGGTACTGAGAGCTCTTGCATCCATATCTTCCCAGTCCTCATTTTTCATGCTTATCGGTTTCTTTGTCTTTCCAACAAAAAAATTTTGCAATCCTTTATGCACAAGCAGATCCCGCATCTTGGGCTTCCATAATGAAAATCTATTCTTATTGTTTAATTTCTCCACCTCAAACTTAGAACTCTATACTTAATCCATTAGTGGAAAACTCTAAAAAGAACCACTTATAAAACTAAGAATTTTTAAATGTGGAATACTAATGGTATGAACGACAAATTATTAAAAAAGGTTTAAAAAATATATATTTAATAAATATTTTGCATTTTAATAAAACCCCTTTTAAAGCACGCTCTCACATAAAAGGTCATTTTTTATTAGAGCTCAATTCTCCATAACAAGACAAAAATGGTTCATGTCATGACCATGTTTGATGAATAAGACAAAAAAAATTCAAATTTTAATTTATACCATAAACTTCATACTATGCGAATCTTGTATTTTAATATCAACGCTATTATCTTGCTTGACTGGGAGAACAATTTTTTAGAGATCGACATTCCTTGAGTGTGGATGAGAGAGCATTGATTTGTGGGCACTATATGAGTGATGACGCACCTAGGAAGAGTCGATGACTTGAAACTCACTCAACCACACCCTCTAGTTCTGAAAACATATTTGGGCTCCTTAGTACCTCGCTTTGCTTGTCCTTACATGCAAAAAACACATCCAAAGGTTCTTGCGCTCACAAGATACCTACACACAATTTGGATTGGCTCACCTGTGACACCTACTCAACCTGATCTGATACCACTTTTTAGGAAGTGTAAGAAAACGAGAGCATGAACAATCAAGATTAAATCAAGAAAAACAATCACACAATTGACACAATGATTTATGTGGAAACCCAATATGGGAAAAAATTACAGAAAATGATAATCAATATTCTTATTATTCAAGGGAAAATTACAATAGCCAACCTAGGCATACAACCATCCTCTCCTGTCATACAAACAACAAATCAATGTTGCATCTTTATCTCACACACTCACTACACATATTGCACTCTCACCGCTATGGGTATGCTTGTATACATAAAATCTCTCAAACTGTTGGACTAAATTATTATAATTAGATCCACCAGTTACATAATGTATTCACTAAAGAGTGCATGCATGAACATTACTAATATAACTTCATGCATTTTCATGTCACCACATGGGAAATTTGTTGGCATGTTTCCAACAATATCCACATTGACAACCATTTACCTGATATATCATGCCCTTAATTAATTCATCACCTTTTACGTAAGCCAAGAGAATCAAAACACCATCACAACTCTACAACTTCTCTAACAATAATCTTACATGAACATGTCTACACGATTCACTCTAGTATGGACCATTCTACCTCCATAAGCAACCTATGTAATAAACCGATGCACTTGTCCATTTTGATAAGATGGATTGTTAGTCAAATGCACAACACTTTGACCACCACAGAACACCACATCTAGTAACTATCCAAACATACCCAATAGACCCTTACATTCTTGCAAGACATAACCTGAGGTAAGTCTCCTCTTTTCGAAATCTCAAAACCTTAACCACAAAAATCCGTTGAATCTTTTAATGACTTATGGTTGAGTTTTAATTTTGCATGCGTTAATTAACCATTTGAGAAACTTAGTGAATGAATGAGGAAAGAAGAGGAACTATAACAACCATATACACATATGCAAATCTAAAATGAAATAATAGACAGCAAACCATAACACGCAGATTGATAACGGAGTTCGACACAACTTTGCCTACGTCTCTGGGCCTTTGTCTCTGTGGGGGAGGCTTCTTTATTTCTTCTCAACAACTCAAAAGTACATCGCTGCAATACCAAATGGATACAATACTGATCTGGTCATGTTCTTCCAGATCTCTAGAACCATGCAAAGAAAATGACATGCAAAATGGACGTCCGGAGCTCCCAGAAATGGTCCGACAACATCTCCTCCTCAAAAGCTTCTCTGCATCAAAATGGCTTTGCCTTGGCTTCTCCTCAGCATAACTCTGCTTTGAATGCCCCCCATGGCCTCAAACAGGCCTTGGTTATATAGCTTGGAAGTTGGTTACTCATCTCCAGCTTCCTCCCAAAATTTAGGCTCCAAAACTACCCAATATCTCCCAAAAATGGAGAAAATTAACTAAAAATAGGCACAATAATAACTAAAACCCAAAAATCAGGTATAAAACCCACTTTATAGTTAAAAATCAATCACTATCCCCCTTCATCCACATCCACGCCCCTTTGAACGGTCATATGGGGGGGCCATGTGGCCACGCGCTATGCGCTGGCCCTCCTCCATATGCTCCCGCTCCCGGTCTTGTGGCACAAACATAGGACCGTTGGTTTAATAAAACCTCCCATGCTTTGTTGTAGGCTAGAATTCGGTTCATATGGTGATGGTTGGTGTGGGGACCAAGGGCTAAGCCCTATCCAAAGCCCCGCCACATTACCTCTGCATTCCAGGTTCCAAGGGGTGGTCACATCATAAGTTATATCGAGGGCTAGGGCTAAGCCCCGACCCTTTTCCCTGCCGCTTAAGATTTAACCCAAACATAAATACAAATTGTGCCATAAGGTTAACAAGAACCACCGACCGAGTGGGCGGTTAGCCCAACCCTTCCAGTCCGTTGCCCACTGGGGAGGTCGCGGGTTCGACCCCCAACCATGCCTTGTAATTTTACACAAGAAACCAATGAACCAATCACAAGGTGCCATGTGGTAGCCCACGACTGGGCCACATGGCACCTTAACAACCAAACACAAACTGACACACGTCAATCGCTAATTGGCCCACGTGCCTGCCACTGTACGTCTGCTATGTCAACTTGTACGTCTACCCTATCAACCTGCCACGTCAGCTGCTGACATCATCCATGCAACGTGTCACCCTTACAGTGGTGAAATGTGTCACTCCTGCATTGGTCCATCCGTACGCCAAACCGACCTGTCATGCTCTGCCACGTGTCATCACTTAAGGCTGCCATGTGTCATCTGTTGGAGCTGCCACATCACCTATATGGAATGTATGGTCTACACAGTTAGCATGAAACGTGGACTGTATGAACTGTACAGTCATCCCCTTTTTTTTACCTGTTTGACTTTTCGGATAGAACGCGATATATTCTCCATACAGAGTCTCTTTAACAAAGTAAATATACCACCAAAATCAAGAATATGAGACAGATGCAATGGCACAGGTTTCTTCGCATTCCGAGCACTTTCATTTTGGAGCATTTTTCAAGCCCTGTAAGGCTTTTAGATCTGATTTTGGATCACACCTCCCCACAATAAGACCTTTTGGTCCCCAGAAGATTACTGACCAGTCAACAAGCTCGAGATAGGCCACTTGGCTTGCTCTCTGTCTCTGAACTCTGTCCTGTGCAACTATCTCATCAAGATCAACTGTAACACAATCATGACAACTGACAGTATATTGTTAGCCATTTGAACCCTGTTACATTTTACTGAAGCCACTATCATACATGTAGAAAACATTGCTAATGACAGTATCAAGAAGATGACTGCAAATGAGCTGATATACTTGAAACATCTACACGACATGAGCTTATCTTGAAGAAACTTATGATTGATTTTCCATTCAAAAACCATATCTTGTTCTTTCTTAAGGTCAATTACTTCATTTGAAACAATTATTGGTTTGTTGCATGCTTGCACTGCATTCATTAATTGTTCCCTTGTTTGAAGTGTTTTATTTTCTTTAACATGATGAGCATGAACCACATAATCATGCCCTGCTTTAGTGAATTGATATTGATTCTTTTTCCTATAGAAGATTTCCCTACGATCAAATAAGTATGGACTACCTAAGATCATTCCACATTCTCTTAACGACACAACATCACAAGTTACTTTGTCCACATACTTAGATGAAATTGCAAATTTGATTGTGCATTGTTTTGTTATGTGTATTTGATGATGATTGCTCATCCATTTAAGTGTGTAAGGCTTATGATGAGTTTTTGTTTTTAACAACAATTGCTTAACCAATTCTTCTGAGATTAGATTATATTGAGATCCACTGTCGATTAATGTGTCTATATTAGTGTGTCGCATGATTACCCTTATATGAAATAAATTTCTTCTACAATCAATCTCTTCACCATTTTTACCTGTCATACCAACCAATGAAATCTTTGACTCATCACCTGAATCCGATCCCAAGTCTGTGGGTTTTGATGTCATTGCCACTGTTT
>JZKD02S1674570.1:355758-366394 GCA_000966675.3 Picea glauca
CTTTCGTTCCTTCTTTGTCACTGCATTTTCATTCTTTCCATTTCCATGCCTTTTCCTCTTGTCCTCTTTCCTCAAAGACGACGATTCCCCTGACACACCTGCTTTCCCTGCTTCAATATACGTAGTTTGAACAGAAACCTCATCAAGGTTAGTGGGTCCAAATATGAAAACAATGTTTCTAATATGCACATGTAAACCTCCTATATACTTCATAAGGGTTTCTTGTGTTTGCAAAGGAATGTATAACATTAATTCCATTTTTCTAAATCCGTCGGTGTATTCTTGCATTGTTTGTCCTTTTCTTAGTTTTAAAGATTGCCATTCAATTATTTCTTTTTCTTTATAACCCAGAGGATAGAATTGTTTCCTAAGTGCAGAAATGAAATCCTTCCATGATGGAAATACATTACCCACATTTTGTGTTCCTTTTTGGAGCTTTCTTTGCCACCATATAAGATCTGTACCTGCAAGTCTCAAAGATGCCAACTTGATTTGTGTGGCCTCATACTTGATCTATTGCACACTGCAGTATACCTCCATCTACCTGATCCAGTTATCAATTTTTTCTGCATTTACTTCACCATCATATATGGGCAACTAAAATTTTACATTAAGTTTTAACAATGGCATTTCATGTTTATTCTTATGAACATTTTTCTTTCCATTATATTTAGAACTTGAAATTGAAGAAGAAGGAGAAGAAGGAGGTGTTGATGGAGGTAAAGGAGGAAAATGAGGATGGTCCTCTTCCTCTTCACTTTTTCCCTTTGAAGAATCACCCAAAACTCATCGCTTCCGTTCCAAGTAATCTTCGTACAAAACTTTCACCATCTCCGAATTAGCAAGGAATGTTTTCTGGAACTCTTTCTCATCCTGAGAAATCCCTTCTTCCGGTGCCATCTTCTCGCTGTGAGAATCTCTTTTTCTCAATCCAATTAATGGATTCTCTACAACAATCTCACCTTCACCATGCTGTAGCTTTTCCCTGTTTATCATCCAAAACTCAAATCCAAACGTCAACTAGCTCTGATACCACTTGATCCGTTGAATCTTTTAATGACTTATGGTCGAGTTTTAATTTTGCATGCGTTAATTAGCCATTTGACAAACTTAGTGAAAGAATGAGGAAAGAAGAGGAATTATAACAACCATATACACATATGCAGATCTAAAATGAAATAATAGATAGCAAACCATAACACGCAGATTGATAATGGAGTTTGGCACAACTTTGCCTACGTCTCTGGGCCTTTGTCTCTGTGGGGGAGGCTTCTTTATTTCTTCTCAACAGCTCAAAAGTACATTTCTACAATTCCAAATGGCTACAAGACTGATCTGGTCATTTTCTTCCATATCTCTAGAACCACGTAAAGAAAACGACACGCAAAACGGACGTCCGAAGCTCCTAGAAATGGTCCGACAGTGTCTCCTCCTCAAAAGCTTCTCTGCATCAAAATGGCTTTGGCTTGGCTTCTCCTCAGCATAAATATTCTCTGAATTCCCCCCATGGCCTCAAACAGGCCTTGGTTATATAGCTTGGAATTTGGTTACTCATCTCCAACTTCCTCCCAAAATTTGGGCTCCAAAACTACCCAATATCTCCCAAAAATGGAGAAAATTAACTAAAAATAGGCACAATAATAACTAAAACCCAAAAATTAGGTATAAAACCCACTTTATAGTTAAAAATTGGGCACTAGCCCCCTTCATCTACGCGCGCGACCCCTTGAACGGTCATATGGGGGGGCCATGTGGCCACGCGCTATGCACTGGCCCCCCTCCATATGCTCCTGGTCCCGGTCTTGTGGCGCAAACATAGGACCGTTGGTTTAATCAAACCTCCCGTGCGCTGTTGTAGGCTAGAATACAAGTGATATGGAGATGGTTGGTGCGGGGACCAAGGGATAAGCCCTATCCAAAGCCTCGCCACATTGCCTCCGCACTCCAGGTTCCAAGGGGTGGTCACATCATAAGTTACGTCGAGGCCTGGGGCTAAGCCCCGATCCTTTTCCCCGCCGCTTAACCTTTAACCTGAACATAAATACAAATTGCACCATAAGGTTAACAAGAACCACCAGCCGGGCGGGTTGTTAGTCTAGCCCTGCCAGTCCATTGCCCACCGGGGAGGTCCCGGATTCGACCCTCGACCATGCCATGTAATTTTACACAAGAAACCAACAAACCAATCACGGGGTGCCACATGGAAGCCCACGACTGGGCTACGTGGCACCTTAACCACCAACCACAAACTGACACGCGTCAATCGCTAATTGGCCCACACACTTGCCACTGTACGTTTTCCACGTCAACCTGTACGTCTACCCTATCAACCTGCCACGTCAGCTGCTGACGTCATCTGTGCCACATGTCACCCTTACAGTGGTGACACATGTCACTCCTGCATTGGTCCATCCATACGCCAAACAAACCTATCACACTCTGCCATGTGTTGTCACCCGAGGCTGCCATGTGTCATCTGTTGGAGCTTCCACGTCAACTGTACGGACCGTACGACCTGCACAGTCAGCATGACACATGGACTGTACGAATTGTACAGTCATCCCTTTTTTTTACCTGTTTGACTTTTCAGACAGAATGTGATATCTTCTCCATACGGAGTCTATTTGACAAAGTAAATATACCACCAGAATCAGGAAGATGAGATGGACACAATGGCACAGGTTTCATCGCATTCCGAGAACTTTCATTTTTGAGCATTTTTCAAGCCCTGTCAGGCTTCTGGATCCGATTTTGGATCAATAAGTAACCTATGTAATAAACCGATGCACTTGTCCATTTTGATAAGATGGATTATTAATCAAATGCACAACACTTTGACCAGCACAAAACACCACATCTAGTACCTATCCAAATATACCCAATAGACCCTTACATTCTTGCAAGACATAACCTAAGGTAAGTCTCCTCTTTTCGAAATCTCAAAACCTTAAACACAGAATAAATCATTACAACCACTGTAGGTAATACTTGTGCTTTTGTGTCTAAAGCACCAATTTCCATGCTCCTCACCTGGTTTTTCCATGTGTCTATCGAGAACACCAAATGCATGTGAAATGTTGACCATTCTCCATCGCAATGATGAAACTTCCTACTAGCATATAATACTCAAGACATATAACCCTTTTCTTCTTCATCGGTTAAGACATAAAATTGAAGAAAACTTACAATGGAAATCCAAAGGGATTTTCCCGGTTTCACATTATTCACACCAAATTTATTGATTATATCCACCACATACTTATGTTATGATAATGAAGCTTACCATATTTCCTTTATTTCTGTATTTCCATGCCCAAGAATTATTTTGTTTCTCCCAGATACTTCATAACAACGTCCTAACCAGCTAAGCCAACTTGTTGACCTCAACCATGCTTTTCCTGGCAATAAGCATAACATATAACACTAAGATAGTGAATATAGCTTAAACACAATGGTTATACTCACTTATTGAAAATATTGGCTCACTGTGAAGCAATCAAACATCTTGTACGATTTTCCTGGCATGCTTCATGCCATACACTAATTCTTGAGTTTGCAAACAAATGTTCTTTTTCGATTTTGAACTAACCTTTCTGGTTGTTCCAAATACATCCCCTTATCCAAAAAACTCCATGTAAATAGATTTTCTCGAAATAGAAACAAGTTTTTAACAACTGGTGAGAGAATTTCATGGAAATCAATACCTTCCAAATACCCTTCTTCTACCAATCATTCTTTAGACCTTTCATCTTTTACTATGTCTTTTTTTATAAAATGAGATTCATCAAACATTGCATCTCTGTCCATGATGATTCTTTGGGTAGTATGAGCCCACAGTCTGCATCCCTTAACATCATCACCATATCAAAGATCAACATGTTTGATATAGGTCCTACTTAAAACTCTGATAAAAAAACATAAGCATCAAAACCAAATAATTTCTCATTTGAGTAATTACAACATGACATGTTCATATTTCTTCTAGAATCTTCCTATCTTTTGCAATTGATAGTGATCGAGTTACCACATAGCACAACTGCTTCTGCGCATATTTATTGTTGCAACTTGACATTATTCAACATTCTTATTTGATCACAGCTTTCTTGCAATGCTTTCCAAGTTTAATAGATATGAACCTACCTTCACCATATATTCTCTGGGTAGTATGAGCCCACAGTCTGCATCCCTTAACATCATCACCATATCAAAGATCAACATGTTTGATATAGGTCCTACTTAAAACTCTGATAAAAAAACATAAGCATCAAAACCAAATAATTTCTCATTTGAGTAATTACAACATGACATGTTCATATTTCTTCTAGAATCTTCCTATCTTTTGCAATTGATAGTGATCGAGTTACCACATAGCACAACTGCTTCTGCGCATATTTATTGTTGCAACTTGACATTATTCAACATTCTTATTTGATCACAGCTTTCTTGCAATGCTTTCCAAGTTTAATAGATATGAACCTACCTTCACCATATATTCTCAAACACTTGATTGACCTGCCAACACATCAACCTTTGTACTTTCCCAAATTTCTAGCCTAGACACATTTCTCCACCTCAAACTTTGCATTCTAAGAAATTTGACCAAATCTAGCCAAACCAACCCAAGTGAACCTTTGTTCCTCAACTCAAGGGACTTTACACTGGAGTCTCATTCCTCCACCTTAACATGAACATTCCCTTGACCAAACCCATCCAAGCAAGCTTTCACCACTTACCTCTAGGACCATTTACAATGGATTTCACCAAGCCTTTTATAGGCTTCATTACATGCAATCCATGGACACTATACCATGGGCTACCCAAAAACATGCACCTGAAAAACCACGTGCTTTGACCTAAAAACCAGATTTAACTCATTAACTCATTCACTAAGTCAAGGTTAGCCCAACATACATTCCCCCCCACATAGTCGATCTACCTAAATCTATGTCTAGACTTTTCATAGGTGACCTAATAAACCATGAGTACACATGCCTATCCAGGTCTTACATATATATCCCCATTTACATGAAATCGATGATTTTTACAACTCCAAAGTAAATACATCTTTTTTTAATTATTTCATAGTGACTCAACCATCACTTCCCTACACCTTCTATGTGAACACAGTTGGTGAGACACAACAAACAGACAGCACTTCACCAACCATACCTGTAGCAGAATTTTCTTATTTTGTGGATTCCTCTTTGGATACTCGTTTTCTTTTCCAACAATCCTTCTTGAGATGCCTAGATTTTCCATGAACTAACATTTTCCCCTACCATTATTTTCCTTTGAATTAAACCTGGATATACCTTTTTGATATTCCCCTCCTTTTGTAGATCGACCTATGACCATCATTGCTTCCGTTGTTGATGTTTCCTTACTATATCTTCTCATGATTTCCTCAAACAACAAAGCTCCCCTAACAACGTCATAATCAATGGCATATGTTGAGCTAAACCACATAGTTGTGACCAGATGATCCCATGACTTAAGAGATGAAAACAATAGTATAATTTCCTTGTCCTCATCTTCATATGTTACATCCATACTAGATAATTGACAGATCAAACTATTTAAAGCATTGAAGTGATCAACAATTTTTGTACCTTCTTCCATGTGCAATCTTTACAAATAACTCTTCAAGAATATTATGTTATTCAAGGACTTTGTCATATACATAATCTCCAGTTTGTTACACAAACTTTTTTTTGTCTCTTCTTCAATGATTCTAAACAACACTTCAACTTCCAAACACAAACAAATCGTAGTAAGAGTTCTTCCATCCAGATATTCCAAGTCCTCGTATTCCATGCTTGTCGGTTTCTTTGTATTTCTAGCCAATGCCTTTTTGAATCCTTGTTTCATAATTTGATCGTGCATATTGAGATTCTATTGCGCAAATCTATTCTTATCGATGAATTTCCCCACCTCAAACTTAGAAATTTGCACTTTCCCCATTATAAGAAACTCAAAAAACCACCACTTATAAAACTGAGCCTTTTTAAATGTGGAAGAATAATGGTATGAACCCCAAATTATTAAAAAAGGTTTAAAAAACAATATGTAATAAATATTTCATCTTTTAATAAAATCCCTTTTAAAACACCCTCTCACATAAAAATGTCACTTTTTATGACATCTCAATTCACCATAATAACAAAAAAAGGTACACGTCACAACCATGTCTTATGAACAAGACATAAAACTTTAAAAGTTTAATTTATACCATGAACTTCATACCATGAAAATATTCTATTTTAAGATCGACGCTCCTGTGGGGCTTGAATGGGAGAGAAATTTTTTATAGGTCGAGACTCTTTGTGTGTGGATGGGGTAGTGCCAATTTTATGGTGCTCTGTGGTGCAAAAAATGGGCATGCTGATTTAGGATTTTTTCATATTTCTAAAGTGTGTAATTGTCGACACATCTCTAACGTGCCTAGGGAGCATTAGTGACCTGAAAATCAATCAATCACACCCTCTGGTTCTCAAAAAATATCTAGGCTCCTCAGTACTTTGGTCTGCTTGTCCTTATGTGCAAAAAAAATGTCAAAAGGTTCTTGTGCTCAAAAGAGATCTGCACACAATTCACCTTGGATCACTTGCAACACCTACTCAACCTACTCTCATATGACTTGTTAGGCAGTGGAAAAAAAACAGAGCATAAAAACAAGAGCATCAACAAGTAAGATTAAACCGAGAACAAAAATCACACAATTGACACAATGATTTATTTTGAAACCTAATACGGGAAAAAAACATGGGCAATGATAATCACTATTCTTATTATTCAAGGGAGAATTACAATATCCAACATAGGCACACAACCGTCCTCTTCTCTCATACACAAAACACCTCAATATTGTGTCTTTATCTCACACACTCACTACACATTTTTCAGTCTTACCTCTATGGGTATGCTCATATATATAACATATCTCAAACATTTAGATTAACTGATTATAATTAGATCCACCCGTTACACAATTTTTTCACAAAAGAGTGCATGGATAAACATTCCTAATATATATGCATGCATGTGCACTTGACTGCATGGGAAATTCGTTGGCATGTTTCCAACAATCTCCACCTTGAAAAAAATTTACATGATATATCATGCACTTAATTAATTCATCACCTTTTATGTAATCCAAGAGAAGTCAAACACCATCACGGCTTTGCAACTTCTCTAACAGTACTTTTACTTGACCATGGTTGCACGATTCGCTCCAATATGGACCATTCTTCCTCCATCGATAGCCTGGCTAATAAACTGATGTAATTGTCGATTTTGATACGCTATATTGTTATTCAAATGCACAAAACTTTGGTCACCATAGAACACCACATCATGTACCTATCCAAACTTACCCAATAGATACTTGCATTCTTTCAAGATATAACTTGAGGTAGGTCTCCTATTGTACAAATCTCATGAATCATAACTGTAGAATAAATCACTGCAACCAATGTAGGTGATACTTGTGCATCTATGTTTTAAGCACCCATTTCCATTATCTTCACCTGGTTTTTCCATGTGTCTACAAAAAACACAAACTACATGTGAAATGCTGACCATTCCCCATCGAAATCATCAAAATTCCCAGTAGCATATAATACTCGAGACATATAACCATTTTATTCTTCATCAGTCGGGACATAACCCTGAAGAAAACTTACAATCGAAAGCTAAATGGATTTTACCGATTTCACATTATTCACACTGTATTTCTTGAGTAACTTCACCACATACTTCTACTTTGATAACCAAGCTTACCATATTTCCTGTCTTTGTGTATTTCCATGCCCAATATTTATTTTCTTGCTTCCAGATCCTTCATAACAACATCCTAACCAACTGAGATAACCTGTTGACCTCAACCATGCTTTTTCTTACAAAAAACATAACATATAACACCAAGATAATAAATATCTCATAAACACAATGGTTATACTCACTTGTAATATTTGGCTCACCATGAAGGATTCAAACATCTTGTACCATTTTTTTGGAACGCCTAATTCCATACAATGATTCTTGAGTTTGAAAACAAATCTTTTGTTGTGATTCTGAACTAATCATTCGGGTTGTTCCAAACACATCCCCATATCCAAAAAAATCCATGTAAAACAATTTTAACATATAGTTGTACTAACACAGCTAGTGCTAATACAAAATGAATAGAAACAAGCTTTTAACAACTACTGAGAAACTTTCATGGAAATCAATACCTTCCAAATACCCTTCTCCTACCAATCATGATTTGGACCTTTCATGTTTTACTATGTATTTTTTTATAAAAGGATATTCATCAAACACTACATCTCTATCCATGATGATTTTGTGGGTAGTAGGTTCGCACAGTCTACATCCCTTAACATCATCACCATATCAAAGATCTACTTGTTTGATCTAGGTCCTATTAAAAATGTTTATTAAAAAACATAGGCATCACAACTGAACAATTTCACATTTGAGTAATTACCATATGACCTATTCATGTGTCTTCCAAAATCTTCCTATCTTTTGCAACCAGTGGTGATCGAGTTACAAGTTAGCACAATCGTTTTTCCCACAACTATTGTTATAAATTAGTATTACTGAAAATGCCTATTTGATCCTTGCTTCCTTGCAATACTTTCCAAGTTTCGTGCATATGAACCTACCTTCATTATATATAATCAAACACTTTATTGACCTGCCAAGACATCAACCTTTATACAAACCCACATTTCTAACCTAGACACACTGCTTCACTTCAAACTTTGCATTCGATCACCTTTGACCAAATATGGCCAAACCAACATATGTGAAAATTTGTCTCTCACCTCTAGGAAATTTACAATGAGTTTTAGTGCTCCACCTTAACATGAACGTTCCCTTGACCAAATCTGACCAAGTAAGCCTTCACCACTTACCTCTAGGCCCATTTACAATGGAGTTCACCAAGCCTTTTATAGGCTTCATTACATGCAATCCATGGACACAATACCACGAGTTACCAAAAAACATGAACACAAAAAAACACATGCTTTGACCTAAAAACTAGATTTAACTCGTTAACTATTTTGACCGAGTCAAGGTTAACCCAACATACATTCCAACCCACATATGCAATCTACCTAAATCTACATCTAGACTTTTCATAGGTGACCTCATAAACTAGGGGTATGTATGCCTATCAAGGTCTTATAGACATATTTCCATTTACATCTAATCGATAATTTTTACAACTCTAATGTGAAATCCCCAAAAAAATAAAAATATTTTTGGAATTTAAATTTGTTGGAAATTTATTCCATTTTTAGTAAATTGGAAATTGGAAATTTTTTCCCATTTATGGCAATTTCGAATTTCGAATTTAATGATTATAATAAATAATTATGACTGTTGGCCAGAGATTTGATTTGTCCCAACTAATTATTTGACTGTGACACTTGTATGAGAATAGAATATTTTATATTGATTGCAGGGGACAAATGGAACAACCATGTTAAATTTTAGCTGACCATGAATACATAAGAGGGGAACATGTTGGAACTACCTCTAGGCTGATTTTTACAAGTGTCAAATCAGTGATTTGGCCATTGGTAGCCCCTGAAAATTAGGGATTTAAAAATCTACGAAAATTCCCAAAGGAGGGAAAAAAAGGACCTAGGAAAATTGATAAATAAGCATATGTGAGGAGGCAGGACGTTGCCAAGTATGCTTAGAAAGAGACTAATTATTTTTTTTTCCTTGCTGTTATGACCACTGAATGAGTGTGAGGCAAGAGGGATCTACTAAATTGAAGGACATTGCTGAAGAGGAGATTTCAAGTTTTGCCCTCATGGATTCATGGTCAGGCTAGGGGGTGAATCGAGCAAGTGATTTTGGCTGCCCTATTCTACAGTTGGGAGGAACGTGGTTGTTTCCTTTGTCTACCCACAATTCAATTCAGATATGCTATTCTATCTCTCTCTCGTTAAATGTTATGTTCTACAATTTGTTTTTTGCTATGAATAAATTTTGGGTAATTGCTATGTTCTGTAATTTGATTGCTATGAATAAATTCTAGTCCAATGTTATGGAAGGGAAACACCTACTAAATACTTCCTCATATTTAGCTAGGAATGGATTTGTTTTATTGAGATGGATTTTTGTGTGAATGCTAAGGTAATTAAGTATTTCACTAGTAAAACGAATTATACAAAAGATTTTACCCTCATAACGAGATAAACTATTGATTGCACTTTACTTGTGATTCATTCTGTTAAGTAATGAAAATCTTCATTGTTTGTGTTATGTGATTAAGGTCAAACATCCTAATATCTATGATGAATGATACTTCCTGTAGGTATTTATAGTGCAGAACGAGCCCCCAATAATGAATACGTAAGTTCAGATTTCAAAGAAAATCTAGCCTGTAACACGAAAATTATTCTTGACTTGCATATAGAACATGCACAGTTAAAACTACCAACAGATACATAGTATGCAATAGGGGTTCTTCACAAATGATACTTTGCAACTGAAGTAAACTAATTAAAAACACAGTCAGGGAACAAGATACATACATACATACATACATACATACATACATACATACATACATACATACATACATACATACATACATACATACATATATATA
>JZKD02S1674570.1:375571-386852 GCA_000966675.3 Picea glauca
TATATATATATCAACAAGGTATTAGTGTTGAATCAGAAATGACCAGGTCTAGTCAACTATGTCATAGATGTGTTGAAAATAAATGTTAAACAAATCTAACCATGTGAATCGTTTATCTGAAATTTCACGAACTATAACAATAAAGGAATATAACCCATTCCAAGAATGATGATAAACTAATAGTAACAAATCCATAAGGGAAATGGTAGTCAACTGGACTGTGAAACTTTTATGTTGAGCCATAAGTCGAGATTAAGGAAGAAATCCTTTCCTAATCCCAGAAAGGGAAAAAACATAGAGCCATATTGTGCAACAATAATCCCAAAGGAAAAACAAGACAAATCATATGAGGAGACTTATAATCTAAATTTAATTATAACACGAAGTTTCAGTGTAATAGATTCCTTACAACAAGTTAAAACCCCAAAAGTTCTTCAGGTTCCTTTTATACCATACCGGACAGGATAGTCAAATACATTCTAAATGATAGTAATGATAAATAAATTTACAAGATGGGATGAGAATAAATAGAGGAACGACTGGGATCAAATATCCAATGCATTTCATTATTAAATTAAAATAAAGTCTTGTATGATAATAGTTATACACAGAAGTTAGACCAAGAAGCAACTAGAGGACCTCCCCATCCCAACCATTGAAGGCAATAGAACAAAACTATTTCAAACATCTCAAAAATCCAGGAAGAGATTGTGCCCTTGTAATGTTGAAATTCTGGGAAGGACTATAAAGGACCTCGAATACCTTTTGCACCAAAAGTGGGAACCTGACATCCAAGATTCGTAGGTAGAAGAAAATCCCTGAAGCAATAACGTTTAATTATCAGGAAACGTGGATAAAAAAGATGAAATACTAACAGAATTGATAACAGTCAGTAAGGAAATTTTATGTGATCTTACTTAACTTTTGTTTGATAGGCTGGCATAGATCTCCTGTTTATTTGTCTCTTTTCCTAACTGGATAGATGCCTGGCCGAAAATGGATAGAATATTAATTCGTTGATGGGTACCCTCGTATCAAAACAGGGCCCATCATTAGTGAATTATACAAGCCCTGAAACGAAGAAATATTACAAGGAGGAGGCGCATACACAGCAACTAATGACTCCATAACAAGGAAAAACACAGAAATAGACAGTAACAGTTATCATTTTAAAGGATGTAACCAGACCTATGCTATTATGGAATATATTGTTCATACCGAATTAGAAAACCACACATAACCGCCCATAACCAAATCAGATCAAGTAGTCTTATGCATTTCAAACATTATAGCAGTTTGTTCCCACTATTTTTAACCAAATCGAACAGAGCACAATGAGGGTATTACTATTACTATTACTATCGAAGAATATCATGATTGGTACTATTTAAAGCCCTACAAAGGCCTTAAGCCTCAACAACAATCAAAGGATTCAACATAGAACTTAAACGAGGAGGATATGAAACCCATTTCTCCCAAATACTAAACAAGAAAATGAACAGATACACCCTCCCTAATACGAGAAGGGAGGAAACAAAGATATATTCATAGGAAATAAATTGGGAGGTTATGAAACCCTTTCTTCCAAAACTGAATAGGAAACAAATGAATATACTCCCTTCAAATTCAGAAGACAAAAAATGGAGATCAATCCGAAGGAATTTCCCCTCCAGGATTTAGGGTAACTTTGGAAACGATACAGAAGAATTCGGGAATGCTTTATCTCTTTGAAACAACTTACAACTAATGCGTATTGAGACAAGTACTTACCAGGGGTAAGCACCGTGCCAACTGTTACAATTCGGGAAGGGCTGCCATGGCAATACTCTGCGCCTCCAAGGTTGGTTCACAGGACCGTCTCGTAGAACTCAACAATGAAAATCATGAAACCACTTCAACCCTAATCAATATCCTGTCAACCTCGGAGTAATTCTGGAGGGCACAGAGGGTAGGTGGCCATGTGATAGTGTCAGAGACAGTATGCCATATTGGGTAAAGAACCTAATATTTTCCACTAGAACTTGCAGGCAACCTTTAATGAAACTTATAGAGTCTTAACTACTAGACAGAGAATCATGCCTCCCACTTAATAAGTATTATGTTAAGAGTAAAACCCCTTGTATTTCCTCGATATTAGCACGAATCAACAGTCTAATCCTAGTGGTGAAATGTACATTGTCATATGGAGGTAAGTAACTAATACAAAAACCAACCCAAGTCCTAAGAACATTAACTTTGATCGTGACATAGTAGATAGGCTAGCTATCTGGTAATAAAACTTGACTCGATGAATGGTATGGTGGGGAATCCAAGTAAAGTCGCCTAGATTCAATTTTAATAAGATATACATGCACGCAAATATTATAAGTCTTATGTTTTGGTTTGATTAAATCGTAGTAGGATTTATGAGACCCCTTTTTTCATATGATCCATTATACCAAGGGGTAAAGGAATTTGAAACGAGAGGGACCTCTTATGTTAGGTAGAACATAGGAAATTTTCCCCTTTAAGAACCTTTTGATGAACATAATTTGAACCAATCCTATAATAAGTTTATACATTCTGTTATTAAAAGGAAATATCAAACAAAACAATTTTTTTTTGTGTGTGTGATAATGAGGTTGATTACAACCAAAGTAAATATATATTTTTTTATCATTTCACAATGACTCAAACATCATCGCCTTGCACCTTTTATGTGAACATAGGTGGTGAGCCACAACATAAAGACAAAAATTCATCAACCATACCTATAGTTGAATTTTCTTCTTTTGTGGAGTCCTCTTTGGATGCTTGTTGTCTTTTCCAACAATCCTTCTTGAGATGCCCACATTTGCGACAGAACCAACATTTTTCCTTACTCTTACTATCTTTTGACTTAGACCTGGTTGTACCTTTGTGATCTTTCCCTTCATCTGTAGATAGACCTCTAACCACCATTTCTTCTTTTGTTGAGGTTTCCTTACTGGATCTTCTCCTCATCTCCTCAGACAAAATAACTCCCACAATTGTGTCATAATCAATGTAATCTATTGAGATAAACCACATAGATGTGAAAACAATCGAGTGATCAACAATTTTCATACCTTCTTTCATCCACAAGCTGTACAATTGCCTCTTCAACAATATTTTGTTAGTCAAGAACTTTTTCATATACAGACTCTCCAATATGTTCCACAAACATGTTGTTGTCTGATCTTGAATGATGTTAAACAACACTTCATCTACCAAACAAAAACAAATGGTACTGAGAGCTCTTGCATCTAGATCTTCCCAGTCCTCATCTATCATTCTTTCTGGTTTCTTTGTCTTTCCAGTGAATGCCTTTTGAAATCCTTGTTGCACAAGACAATCTCGCATCGTCAACTTCCATAGGGAAAATCTATTCTTAGGGCTAAATTTCTCCACCTCAAACTTAGAACACTGCACTTTCTCCATTAGAAGAAAATTCCAAAAACCACTTCTTATAAAACTAAGGATTTTTAAATGTGGAAAACAAATAGTATGAACCCGAAATTATTAAAAACAATTTTAAAAATATTTATTTAATAAATATTTCACCTTTTAATAAAACCCTTTTAGCACACCCTTTCACATAAAAAGGTCACTTTTTATTAGAGCTCGATTCTCCATAATAAGAAAAAAAATATACATCTCACGGCCATTTCTTATTAATAAGACAAAAAAAATGTTCTTTGTATTAGTACTCTGAATGTGAATTACAATATGTGCAGGGATATACTGCAACAAAATCTCAATTCTTCTCCTCTCCTCTCTTGAGCTCTCTCTACATCTCAACAACTCCTCGAATTGGTACACTGACTTTTTACAAAAGAGTGGATCCTCGAGCCCTCTCTCCAACCTACCTACCTTCATTAAATTTTATTGAATGTGTATTTACATTTTCATATTCGAGGAAAATATCAAGATCTATACAACTCAAGACTATTAAAGGAAACTCTATCCACAGTGTGTACAAAGGCCAACTTGGCTTTACTCCGACCTTACAATAATTTATTACAATTAAATTACATTAAAATTTAAAAACAAGGGAAAAATGAGAGGGTTGGAACCTCTCTCCCTTATCGAATGCATGTTGATGTGGTGCATTGTTGGTGCATGTTGATTTGGAAACGATTCTCCTGCATCACAACTACACATAGAAATAAGACATACCTTTTGAACCTGTAGATAGATTTGTTGTACGTGATCACTATAGACCTTCCTGGAAGTTTGTTTTCAGACTCTAGAGACCTAACATCTTCACATTATCATGTTTTAATAACTTTCCTCACATGTACATTCCATTTTATACTGAAATACCTTATCCATTGTGGTCCACGTACACGTCGAAAAGCTATGGTTTTTTTTTCCAGTATTTTTTTTAATTCCAAAACTTTTGCCATCAACCTGTCGTGCTACCTCATACTTGTGCAAATTCATATGTATCAATGAGTATGTGCAATAAAACTTACACAATAATATATATTCAATTTTCTCAATAGGAGCTAATAGGAGAACCTTGCTCTCTTATTTATACTTCTACATGTAGCTTCCTCAAGGGTTTACCTTCTAACCAACTTAACCCAATTTCCTCCTTTTAGGGGTAACCCACTTCTAACCAACTTTTCTACAAATATTAAATTCTCCACTTCTAGTTGCAACTAAATTATTTTTAATTGTTTTCCTATTAAAACAACTTAACCCATGATTAACTCCTAGTTTCACCCACTGGACTAGTCAACTTCTTCTAGGAGATTCTAAAATAATTTGACTTCTTTGACATTCTAGATAACTTATAAGGGTTCTCCAACTTCATAAGGCCATAAATATATAATGATGAGAAGTTATGCGAGGTTCCAAATATTATGGGAAATGGCATGACATGTACTATCCATCTAGAAAGTATTACCTACAAATATATTAAACTTGATACCATTATACATCAATCAAACTGAAGTCTCTTAACCATACTGTTGGGGCTACCATAATTTTCTACCGGACTTGTTTCAAGGGTTGACATAAATGACAACCGACCCAATTAATCAACAGAGTTTGACTTGCCAATTGTTCTCTTTTGATGGACACATGTATGAGACAAATATTTTAATAAATTAAATGTTGGAGAAAAGGTGAAACAATCAGGTTAAAAGTAGTTGACTATAACTCCATGAATGGGGAACATGTTTGAGTTGAATCAGAGATGATTTTTACAAGTGTTAGAAGTTGAGTTCTATCATTGGCAACCCCTAAAAATTAGGGTTTGTAAAGTTGTGAATTTCCCACGGAGGAAAACGGATGGAAATTTCCTAGGAAATGGAAAATGAAATATATACAACATATGTGTGAGGAAGGACATTACTTAATATGTTGTGGAAATGAGAATTTTATGTGTGACCACAAGTGGTGTTAGGAAAATGATTTTCGAACTGTACATAAATACAGTGGCTAAGAAGTGAAGCTCAATTTGCCCTTTTGGAGTCATGGCCAGGCTAAGGGGTGATCACCACAAGTAATGTTGCTTATTCTTTATCTACGGTTGTGTGGAACATGGATGTTCCATTTATTTTGCAACATCACTATTAAAGATATGTATTTTCATTAGACTATTTTTCATTTCTATGGATATTAAATTGCTTATGACTACAAAATCTGATCTATATAAATATATTTTATTGCTTTGTTAGGATTAATGGTTTGCATGTGACTACATAAATTATATTTATGTGTATTCTATAGAATTGGATTGGTATAGATGTATGCATTTTATAGAAGCTAACTAGTCACTTTATAACTCATAGATACTTCAAATGGAATTATATATTGTAGTATAAATCCTAAAAAAGGGAAAAGTTTAAATAATTTTGCATTATTAGTTAAAGTCTTATTCTATGGAATTTAACAATAGTATAATTACTAAGTACCATAAAACCATGAAATTATTTAAATATTTCATGCAGAAAAGAAAAACGAATACTTTTGAACATTCTAAATAACCATTCTAAATAAATGTGAGAATAAGGGTTCTTTGTCATTATTAATGAATTTACCAAACTACAAAGTAGACCATTAGAAAAATGCAGGAAAAAAAAGGAATCTACAAAATCAAAACTGTAGGAGATAACTTGTATATTAATCAAATTCATAGGGTTACGCTACAGAAATATTTTGGAAAACCTGATAACCCTGTTGCTTATTTAGGGGTTTTGTTACTAAGGTTATTAAGATACAATACTTACAAAATACAAATTTGAGTAAGAGGAGGCGTTATAGTATAATATTATATATAGCCATACATGCAATAACAATATGAAATATATGAAACATCATGCTTTGGAAAAGTAATAATGCAAAATATTTCTATGTAGGTAGACATGCCACTAAAGTATGGAAAACGGGGACATAAAAGTGTCCAACGAAGAGAAATTACCACTCAAAGAGTGATACACATGTCATAGTAACTTTAATCAAATTATCTGTCAACAGAAAAATTTGTGAAGAAACAGAAGTTCACAAGTCATTTTCAAATGATATGTGGAGAGGAGAATCTCGGTAAGGGATCCATAAGTGGAACCCGAGTACCTCTTATTTGGAATAAAAACTTCCTTTTGAAACTGTGACAAATAATAAGTCCAGTGATTAAAAGTAACAACCAGGAGTTCGGATTATATGATGACTAACTATTTTATACATTCTTTTCATTATGAGTTAAACAAATAACATGTGTAGTAATTACACCGAAAGGTGTACATTTATTGATAATGGGCATATTTAATAGGTTTTTAGTTTTTAATATTTTTTTTATGGATGAGATTAAATATGCCTAGAATATTTTTAGTCGTCACAATAAATGAATGGCTTTGATTTCATCCATTAACTTCCAAACTGTTATAAAAACATCTATTTATATGTTTTTTTTTTTACATTTACCTAACTGTGTTTGAAAATTACTGTGTTTAAAGTAACAACGAATAGTTAGACTGTAACCGAAACCCCTTTATTAAAAGGACTCAGGGAAAACGTAGAGAAGACATTCTAAGAACAAGAGTGTAGACTGTAAAATGCAGCGAGAAGTTAGGCCGCTAACACCAGAGTGTTTCAAGGAGATACATTAGTTGAGGGCGACTTTGTTTTTTAAAAGATAGATAGTGGTTAATATATCTAGTTCGACCAACAATGTTTGTAAGAGATAGATAGTGGTTACCAAAACCTGGTAATCATGAAAGACAACTATTAAAATCTTTAAATAATCATTACCCTTATCAAAGAGACTAGAGGACAATGGTGCCTAGCCATAGAACAGTTACAAACTCTCTTGTTACAATACAGAAACGAGTCTTGCTGGTAATATCGGATTTCTTATGCCGAACTCAGAGATGCATAACAATGGCCGTCACCAAGGTTCTCACAAAGCTTCCCACCAATTTTTACAGAGCAACAACATAGAAATCGATCTGGGAATTACAAATGACAATTTGAATAGGGAGAGTTTTACTACAGAGGACTCTTGTTCCATCGATGACAGGCCTGGAGCCCCTCAACCAATTTTGTATACATACTCTTAACTCTAAACCATGTGATGCCAGAGACTTGGGGGTGATCAGATTGGTTAATATTCTGGCTTGACAGTCCACTACGTACTTGTTCTTATACAATACTCTAATTACCTTGTTACTACATTACATGATCCATATTTGTCAAAATCTCAATATTCCGAGGATTAGTAAATTGGTTTTTTAAAATATGTTTGTTCTTATACAAAACCCCAATTACCTTGTTACTACATTACATGATCCATATTTGTAAAAATCGCAATATTCCAAGGATTAGTAAATTGGTTATTTAAAAAAAAAAATGCTACAGTAAATCCCTTTAGATCCTTTTTATTAGGGTAAAACAGAACCTATCTTTTGATAAGAGACAATAACAAGTGGTGAGAAGTCTGGTATTAAAAGACAAAATAACAATTTGTGAGAATTTTGTAGCTTATTTAATTTAAGGATCTAATTATGTATTGTCAAGATAAGAATGGATAAAGAACTTATCCATATTTTTAACCTAACATTTTTTTTATATGGAATTTTGGATATTTAGGTGTCCTTGTAAAACGAATATTTTTTTTATAGTCTTCATTTCTTTTTCGATTCACCTTTCTTTAAGTGTCCTTCCATTAAAAAAAATATATATATTTGTTTATTTTTGTAGTCTTTATTTCTTCTTCGATTCACCTTTCTTAATAGGAGGATAATTATCAATCTTAAATGATAATTATGTATTATTTTTTATTTTCCTATACAATCAATTTATAAAAAATATGTCTATATATATAGAAAACTCAGAAAAAAAACCAATCGTAGGAAAAACCTATAGTTTTTATCTTCCTAACACTTGGACCCGACCACAAGAGGGAAGATCTGCTTGCAGTCAACCTCTTCAAATTTTGTATTTCTAACCCCACTGTAAGATGGATTCTTAAATCTTGTAACAGTATTATCCTCAAAGAAAAAATTTAAAATCTTATTTAGATTCTTAAATCTCTGTTTTATCAGCAAATACTATTTGTACGTTAACTTGTAAATTTACAGAACTATGATTGATAAAGAGATACAAAAGATATATTAACTCCAAAGTTCAAGACTTTGGACAGAAACTATAAACTTTTAATAATATAGATTAGTTTAACTCGATGGAGCATTTCATTCCCTTCTTCAGTCCCTTTATGAGTCATTTCAGCTTTCTCAGAACTGGCTGGCAAAGTTCAGAGAAATCGACCACATAAGTGGTTGCAGTCTTGCAGGGGTGTAGGTAAATGTCCCTATACATGGATTTGATTTGTTTACGTTAAATTATGTATATTCATGTACGTACTGTCCTCAAATCTCTCTCACCGAAAGATGGATTTTTAAATCTATGGTACCGTACTATCGTCGAATACAATTTGTTAAATCTGGTTAACATCTAATTAACGTCGAATACAATTTGTTAAATCTGGTTAACGTCGAATACAATTTGTTAAATTTGTTAAATCTGGTTAAATCTATGGTACCGTACTATCGTCGAATACAATAAATCTCTGTTAAAGAACGCTAAAGAACGCTGCATTATAAATCTACATATCCTAATATCCTAATATCCTATCCTTAATATCCTATCCTTAAAGAACGCTGCATTATAAATCTACATATATGATTAATAAAGACATAGAGATGATATATTAATTCTAAAGTTGAAGAATATTAATAAAGAGATACAATAGCTATATTAACTCTAAAGTTGAAAACTTTGGACACAAACTAAAAGCCTACGATAATGTAGGAACCTAATAAAACTGGATTCTCTCTCTTCGGCCCTTTATGAAGCATATCAGATTCCTCAAAACACGCTGGCAATGTTTAGAGAAATCGTTCACATAAGTGGTTATAGGCTTTCAAGGGTGTGGAGAAATGATGGCATTACTAATCTGAAGAAAGAGTGGGGTTGGAGAATGGAGTTTGCTGTTTGGAGCACCCTTTATGCTCGAAGAAGTTCACAATCGTTGGTTTTTCTTTCCGGAACTGGAAGGTGTTTTTATAGGTTAAAGATTTGTTTAATAACTGAACTATTTAAAATGGACAAGTTTAAATATTATATTTTTTGGAATTTTCAGTATAATTATTATTATTATTTAATGATATTATTATTAATGAAATTGTAATTTTTCATTATTTAGATTGCAATTTTAAATAAGAGATGATTGCAATTTTAAATAAGAGATGGATTTAACATTTTAAAAAACTTTTAATATATTTGGATTTTCCAATTTTAATAACTGATATGATATCTGATATTTACAATTCCAATATTTTTTAACCAAATTTTAAACAAAACTAATTAAAAAATATAAATATAAAAAATTTAAAAAGTCAGATTTAAAGAGTCAAAGTTTCAAGGATTAAGAGAAAATTTGTTTAAGTCAAAGGCTCAAGGCTTGAGAAAATTTGTTTAAGGGATTAAAAAAATTTGTTTCCTTTTAATTCATTTTTAATATATATTAAATATTAACTTTCACTTAAATTTTATATTATATTAATTTTTTAATTAATATAGTTTAATATTTCATTATTTTTTAAAATATTTTATATAAATATCAAGTTTATCACGTAAAATCTTTTGACATGGTTTTTAAAAAAAAATTTAGGAATAGGTTGGAAGAGATAAAAGTGTCTCTCTTGAGGGTTGATGTAATAAGGATGTATGAGAACGTTATTGCTAAGTTCAAAAACATTGAGAGATGGTCAAAAGAGATTAACTACAATATCAGAGTCAAACAAGGTTGTTCCTTGTCCCCTACCCTTTTTGGCATATACATTGATAAATTAGAAGAATGCTTGGAAAAAGCACGTTGTGTCGGCCCTACATTCATTAGTATAGTCATCAATCTTCTTCTTTATGCCGATGATATTGTTCTTATATCAAGGAGTCCCCATGATCTTGAAAACCAACTAAGAATCGTCAAGGATTTTTGCTCCAATATGGGTATGACTGTTAATACTGATAAGACTATGGTCATGATTATTAAATCCAATAAGATCCCTTATGATACCTTGGTATATGACAACAACAACTTGGAAGAAATGACTTCATACAAATATCTTGGAACTGATATTCACCACAAGCTTAATTGGAATTACAACATCGATAAAATGATTATTGGGGGATGGAAAGCTTATTATGGGTTTGAAAACAATTGTAAATCCACTGAACTTTGGAGTTGGGATAAGAAGAAACTCCTCTTTGAGACTCTTGTTACACCTATTATTCTTTATGGATGTGAAGTCTGGGGTTGTAGTATTTCTCGTGAATCCTGGAGAAAGATAGAACAAATACAAAAAAAAATTATAACCTATAATCTCAAAATTAAAGGAAATACTCCCTATCCCATCCTCCTCATAGAAACAGGCTCTCTCCCATTGAGAGCATGGATATGACTAGATACATAATGTATAAGAACAGGTTAAACAACATGGAAGACAAGAGGCTACCTAAAATTGCTTCCAAATCAAGTCATAACCACCATCGACTCGAGCGAGGATGGCATAAAGACACCCGGTCTTGGCTAAACTATTGGGGAATCATGGAAGAAACCATTTTGCAAAATAAAGATACTATTAAAAAAAACATCAAATCAAATTTAAGGAAAAAATGTGGTGTGATAAAGAGTTAGAGGAAAAAAGAAAATTAAGGTATTATAAAGATGTAATCAACCATAATCTAGAAGATCAAAATTATCTATCTATTTTGT
>JZKD02S1674570.1:402512-414568 GCA_000966675.3 Picea glauca
GCTCTAACTTCAGTTATCCCTTTGGGCTAGTCTCGTAGTCCACGCGACCTTGCCTTATATGACCACAGTCATACCTCTTTTCCTTTTGGGAAATTTCCCAAATGATTTGATCTCCTCCACTCGTCCTCCTATGATGGACAATCCTGATCTCTTCTCGCGATTTCGAGACTTCAAATTCTCTGGACGTCTCATCTTCAGGATTCGCGATTTGCCGAATCCTGATATGCCGATGGCCCTTTCCTTTCGGGACTTTCCTCGAGGGCCTAGATTGTTGCCACGTGTCCCCTCAAGATGGACGGTCCTCGTCATTTCACGATTTTGTGACTTGCGACTCCATATCCTCCATCAACTTGAAACCTCGGTAGCCGAGATGCCGACGATTTCCTCGATCTCCGCCATGTGTCCCAATGAATGGACGACCGCAATCGCTTCTAGATTTTGAGACTTTCTCCATGGAGTGTCGCGACTTTCGTCAACAAGACCTCCGACATCCTGAAATCTGAAATGCCGAAATGATGGCACTTGGATCTGCTGCCACCTGTCCTCTGAGATGGACAACTCTCAATCTTTTCAAGATTTCGCGATACGTTAAGTTAGGATTTCGCGTATCGGATTTTTGGAGAGAAGTCTCCTTCGCTCATCCAACTCTCAATCTTCGATTTTGCGATGGGATAATATCGACGAATCACAATCTATGTCAATCCAACAGTCCAGAATAACTCATGATTTCGTAATTCGTGAATTCTCACGACAGTCTTCAAACCTTTACACCTTGCGAGTCAGCGAAATGTCGAGATATCGCCACGTGTCACTTGATGGACGATCCAGATGATTTCAGGATTTCGCGACTTCACAAGTCGAAATTTCTCCTGTGCACTTCAAAGGACTAAACCTCGTGCACCTTCTCGCTGATCCAACGGTTGTTGATCCTCTGCGCAAGATCTAACGACCGAAATTCTTTCATCTTTTCCGTGCTCTCTTCGTCCCTTCTGAACTAGTTTCCCACCCTAGATCCGTTGACAGGATGAATCTTATGGCCTCAATGGTTGTTCTTTGCACATGAGATGCGTTCTTTGCTACCGTGGAAGAAATATTTGTGAATCTTTCAAAGATTTGAAAGAAATACATGGATTCTTTGAAGCTTGGCGTTGTCTGCTGCAATCTTTAACAGATTTGAGCGATTTTCAAAATGATTTAAACGATGCTTCCTTCTGCAGCAATCTTTCACAAATTTGAATGAATTCCGTGAAATCTTCAACATTTCTTCCTTCTAATGCTCTTCTTCATGAATTCTTTGATGATTCTTGAAAATTGTACAAGAATCTTTAAAGTTTCTTCTTCTGCACTCTCTTCTTCCTCGATATTTCGAGCGTTGTACGCTCTGCTTTGGTGTGTGAGCTTCTTACGCTGATCTTTTGAGCGTATGATGGTCAACTTCCTCGTGGAAGTTTCCTGCAAGGATCTTTTGAGAGTATGATAGACAACTCTCCAAACCTTGTGAAAAGTCTGTGTCGAATTGCTCTCAAGATCCGTATAAGCTCTGTGCTATTTGGATCGTGTTGCTCTCCAGCTTATGTGAAGAGGCTTACTTCTGTAGCTCTGATACCATGACAAATTGTGAAGAAAGAAATGCAGAGTGAAAGAATAGAACAGAAAACAGTAAATTAGAATATATGAAGAAGAGTACAATGAGAAGAGTTAATGAAGAAGGTCTAAAGTAGTGAGTTCTATGCAAAGGGAAATACCTGAGCTAAATAGGCTCAAGCAAAGCAAGAATAGAAAGTACAACTGGACAGGACAGCTGGCAGTGTACAGTCAGCCTGTTGAGGTTACATTATATCTAATAGACTCCACGAAGTACTTTCCGATGCATTTTGTAAGCACATAAATGAATTTGTATAAAAAAAATGAGAGTATCTATAACCCTAGTACCCGGGATGAATAATTTTTTGTTTTTTCCTACGACAACAAACTTTGGAAAGATCCAGCCAATCCTTCCAGATTATGTATAATCCAATTGTGAATATCATCTCCTATGCATATCGAAAAAGGGAACATATTTATTAGTAGACAGAGTGCACCTGCTATGAGTATCGTAATTAGTAATACAATAACTAAACAATACAGAACGAATGTTCAAAGAAACAAATACATGGCAGTCATACCACTGTGTAACCCAGGAAATTCCATGAATCGACTTAGTTATCTAGACGGGAGGAGCTACGTTCCATGCTTTTCTGGTTTGCAACCGTATGCTTCACCGCAGCTTGCACTAATAAAGATTAATTATAAAAGGTGAGGATTCGTTGCCCATGCATCCAACATATGAAAAGCCACCCAGGAAATTCCATGAATCAACTCCGTTATCTAGACTGGAGGAGCGACGTCCCATGCTTTTCTGGTTTGCAACCATATGCTTCACCGCAGATTGCACTAATAAAGATTAATTATAAAAGGTGAGGATTCGTTGCCCATGCATCCAGAATATGAAAAGCTAGGCACCCCTATTAACTAAAAACAACTTTAAACTGAAAGGCCAGAAAAATATCGAAAAGCGAGGCATCTGACATTAAAGGTGAAATATGAAATGTGAAATATGAAAAGCCAGACATCCCAGAAAGGTGAAATATAAAAATGGAGGCATCCTACATTAACTAAAGACAGTTTTAAACTGAAACGCAAAAAAAATATCGATCCATAAATTGACCGCAAGACAAACTTGGCATAAATTGAACCCAAGCCAAACTTGGCCATGGTTCACAAAGCAGGCCAAACGTGGCCACTGTTCACATCCCAGCATTTATACGTGTATGTGTAATTCATAAACTTAATATGAACAATAAATTCCATTTATTGATTTGGGAGAAAGACTTAGAATATGCCAGCATCTTAAATTAATGACTATAAGATTAAGATTTAAGGTTAAAACATCATTAAATGTGCCCATTGCCAATAGGTGTATGCCTTTAGGCCTAATAATTTAATAGGCCTAATAATTTAAGGAATGAAAAGAATCCTTAATGAAAGATTAAATAATAGGCAAAGAATCAGTAATGGGTAAAATGTTTTTATTTTGGGAGTTGGTTAAATGTTCTATTTTTTGGAATTTTTGATGGAAACGGTCATGTAAATTTGGACAAAATCTAAATTTTGTGTTGTTTAAATTGCATTTCTGAATGCATAAATGGATTCAGCGGGCTGAAAAACCCTGAAGCACTCTAGTTATACAAACTTAATCACTCAAATCTACAAATCAAACAATTTATCAATTAAACAAAAAAAACCTTACCCAAAAACAACCAAAAGGTATAAGTTTTAAACTACTGCTTATTATACATTGAACTACTGCTTATTATACATTGATAACAATCCCCAGTCAGGTGGAAAGAGGACATTGCGCTTCCCACTAACGACGGACAAAGCAGTCAAGGCACTAACGAAAAACTCTTAACGCATAAATATGTATGGAAGTCTCTGTAATACATTTCAACAGACAGTAACGTAAATATGTATGGAAGTCTCTGTGATACATTTCAACGGACATTAACGCAATTATAATTTCAGTACCTAAAATTGTTCACGGAATTAATGGGATTCTTGTGCTATACCCAATTTCTTCGAAGATTACTAGGACCGCAATTATTGTTTAACTGATTAACGGAACTGAACGGATTAATCAATACAACTGACTGTTACGTGAGCTTTATGGGTTGTGTTGCCGGCTGTAGATGTAGTCCACATGAGCAGATAGTGTGCGTCTCATCGAGCATTCTTCTTCAAAATCTACATTGTTGCAGTTTTCCTCCGAATCATTCATGTCCGGGCTTCGAACTGCACGCTTCTCAGTCTTAGGCCCGCCCGTGGTAAACTGCAAAACCATAACTCTTTGTCCGGTTATTAAAATAGACATTGAAAACTGATCATGGATAAGTCACAGAAGTCGCCCTTACACTTACTCTGTAGCCTGTCGCTTTTAATGTCAATATGTCCGAGTCCTTAAAAATATGATCTTTCTCTGTAAGCAGAAGATCAGACCTGCTTTAACTTTCACAATTCTATTTGGCGTCCCAATAAATTGTTAATGCTCAGAGGGAACCAACCTATGACAGTGACCATCAGGGCTATATGCGTGTAAACAGCATTATGTCTTATCATTAAAGAGTTCAAGAAAATACTAAAAAGTTCAAGGAATGTTACTTAAAGCAAATATGTTAACAGAGATAGTGCCCTAGAACAACAAGAGTTAGTATTACAAACGAAAAAATTAAACGCAAATGTGCCGAGGCAATGGAATGAGSTAAACCTGTTGTGAAAGATCGAATGGCGTTTGCAGTGCAAAGTAGTAGAATGGCGGATACAAGTAAAGGAAGCATCCTCAGTTGTCTTTTAGTGCAAGCCATTTGATCTTTCTTAGCTGCTTAGAATCACTTATTTCCTTGTGTTGTTGAACTTTTCCTTTACACAACAAATATGCGATTCGAAAAGAATTAGACTACTACATGAGAAGGCGGATCCAGAGGGGATGGTAGACAAAATGCATTCCGACTGCGATTATTATATAGTAGAGCAAGAGGGCGTGCTTGAAATATTTCAAATATTTCAATAAAAATTGGAGCACGAACTTTGTACAGAAGCCACACATAGACTCTCATGACGATGGAATATGTACCAGGTTGCTAAGCAAATGCTACGGCGTTATGTCAGTCTGAACGCAGCGTGTCGCCAGATTACTTAAAARAAACTGTCGCCASATTACTAAAAAAAACTTGTGTCAATTACAATTGCAACGAARGATCGCGTAMGCGTACTGACAAGATTAAAAAAAAAACTGTCGCCAGATTACAAAAAAAWCTKGCGAAAGATCGCGTAAGCGTACTGACAARATTAAAAAAAAACYGTCGCCAGATTACTAAAAAAAACTTGCGAAAGATCGCGTAAGCGTACTGACAAGATTAAAACTTGCAACCCACCATCAATGACAAAAGTTTGCCGTGCAGCTGGCCCTAGTGTGAGGATGGCAGTCGCTGTGGACAAAGACATGTCTCCTTTGTGTCCTGATTATAAATAAATGGTTTTTTCCTCCTAATCCTATCAAAATTTGGTTGGAAATTTTACTTTGATATTAAAGTGTGATTTCAATATTTTAAATCAAAGCTCAATATGTGTACTTACTATTTTACTTTGATTAGCAATTTTAAATCAAAGTAATTTATAAGTACTTACAAATTGTAATATTGAATTAATTATGGATTTACTTTGATCAATCTAGTATTTTAACAATCCTTTATGAATCAAATTCCATTCTGGTCATTTGAATGCACCATATCAATCTTGATCATATCATGTATTTGAAACCCACTCAACAAGGTCTCTTTGGAATCAACATTTTAGTTATTAAACATCATATCATATCTCATGGGCTTCATTAATGTATGACACATATATGAATCGTATATATGGGATTTAATTATAAATAGAAATGGGAGAATAGACATTATTTTTCACATACACACTAAAACTATGTTTAAGTCTGAGTAACTAGTCATCCTATGGACATTTTCATCTACTCAAACATTTACGTACCCAACCACGATAAAAATTGAACAACTAGCCATCCTATGGACATATTTCTATTTACCAAAACACCTAGGTACCCAACCACAATAAAGACTGAGCAAGTATCCATCCTATGGACATATTTCCATCTACCAAAACACTTTGGTACCCAACCACGATGCTTGTCAGTTCTCTAGGATAATAATCTGAACACAAGATATATCCAAATCAATCTTATCCTCTTTATGCGTTTGTCAATGAAGACTTATAGAGCAACATTCGTCAAACAATATTTCATCAATGAACAATTAAAGGGAACAAAACATGTACTCAAATTTTCCTTCTAGTGACACCACACCTAACCAAGTAGACTAAGGAATGATTTTTACAAATTACATAGTATTTTCACACATGGCTACAACAACAGAAAATGACACACATGATAGGAATATCATCTTCCTCCTCTGGAATCACACACATACTTAATTTCTTTGAGTATAACTTCCACATCTCAATTTAGTCTTTGTTTTGCATATCCTTACTTTCATGTCATTTGTTAGAATCGTGAATTAAAAAGAAATAACTTCTTTGTCATATTGAAGCCGCAAAGCTCAATATGTGTACTTACATCAATAAATCCAAGAGCACATGACCACACTAAGAGGCATGCATAGTCTACTCTAAGGATATCTTCAGTTACTTTTATACATTAGTACCTCTTTCCTCTCATAAGCTCTTTGGTGATCGCTAGAGCATGGTCCAAGTGTCTCTCTCTGAGTTTATCCTCGTGAGTTATAGTTAGCTTTATCTTTCTTGTCTTCCTACTCATGTATTGACCCAACTTGCAGTTATAATATTTCAATTGTAACATCCCGCTCCACTGAGCACACTTTTATTGACATATTCTTTGATGACACTTGCGTGCAAGTGATCTGGTTATGGTATATTATGATTTCATTTCGATTATTGGTTATATATGTGAGGTTGATGATGTGTTGTGACTTTTTGTTGTTTTTATGTATATGTATTGGCAAATGCTATTGACGAGTTTTCCTGAGTGTGCAAGACACATGATAGGTTATAGATGCTAATGGTATCAATGAACTTTCTTGGACTCCAGATTGAGTCACAGAGTGGATTGTATTTATTTGAGTATTTTATTTTATGCACATGTGATGTATGATTGATTCAATATGATTTATGTATATGTATTATTGATAGTACTTTTGTGAGTGGATACAGGCTTAATGATGCTTTCTAATTCTACTAACATAAGGAGCAAATGGGCCATGCACAAAAGCCAAACATTGAGGGAGAGGTCTAGCAGCATCCCTGTCACAACATACTAGCACTCCTATAGTGGCCTGAACGGTAGGTTAACAATTACCTAGTTCGAGAGATCCACAATGTCATGAGAGCGAACTAAGACAATTGCTCACGAAGATTTCTAAGTGGTGCACAATAAAACAAATTTCTTGTTCCTTAGAACCCTTTAGTCTCTCACAAGGTCGATCGAATGGAGTGTTGACTCCAAAGGGTCAAACAAACTTCCAAAATCTGTCAAAGGGGAGTGACACCCTTGGAGCACGAAGGTGCGTCTTGAAGGGCAGGTCGTGTAATTAAAACTCGAGTCAATAAATCTAGGTGGCCTAGAAAATATTCAAATTATTAGATCTTGTTAGAATAAAATAATTAATTAAACATTAAATTATTAATTAAAAAATCTAACAAGAGTCTAAAGTCGAAGTCTAAGACTAATCCTAGGTCTAATTTTAATTAAGAGATTAATTAAAAATATTAAATAAATTAAAAGAATTGAGATAATCAAATTCTAGCAAAAGGCAAATAAAATCTTAAGATTGGATAAAATGCACATGTGTACATGAAATCAATAAATTGTTTTTTTCTAAATAGAAGAAATAATAATATGAGAGAATAGGTCTACACATAGAATGGTATCTAGAGGCAAGCTACCACTAGTCAAACTCGAAGAAGACTCATAATCCAAGTCTAACTAATATCTAGTTAGGAAACGCTCATTAAATGAGAATTTGGGAACAAAGGGACAACTAAGAGCGAAAATAGGAACACATTGGGGAATGTGAGGGAAATTGGTTTTTTTAAATAAAATGATACTGGTAATTACTTGTACAACTTGGGGAGAGGGTGACAAGTGTATGGGTGAATAATGCTAATTAAATTAATTAAAAGGAGAATTAATTATGCATGAGGACATGTGCCATTGATGATTTTTCTATAAAACAAATGTGGTAGAAGGGAAATGGATCTCACTTATTCTTGGTAGTGTTATATTGCCAAAATTATTGTGGATTGTGTTTTACTTGTGAGAGTTGGCATACCAAGATTGAAGAAAGAGTGGAAGTTCTTCCTTGCGAGGCAAGTCTTGGAGCTATTCTTTGTTTTTTTACTGTGTGTGGCCCCTTTGCGGACCCTTTGCGGATCGAGGGGCTAAGGGGGAAGAAGAGTATCACTAGTGTTGGCTGGGAGTCAGTGATTAGCGAGCATGAGTACAAAATGAATGCAAATCCTTGAATGACAACTTCAATTCTCAGTCTTCATTGGTTCCGATATTTTATTTTCTGAAGTTTTAATTGTAATAAGATTAAATCCGTACATTATAAATTTGTAAATTGTTGAGTAGTTGTTTGTAATTCTGGAATAAAATTTGTATTCGTTGTAGAGTTATTATTATTTTTTATAAATTTAAACTGTTTAGTCTCTACAGTATCAATTCACAATTCTTGAATTTTACAATTTTTAGGAACGATGCCAATTTTAATTACAACCCAGAATTCATTCTGATTGATTCGCTGACAAGTTAGTGGTAATTCGTAAATTGAATTTTTGTCTTATCATGGTGAAAATGTTACCAATCTGGATCTTGAATTTGTTGGTTTCTTTAAATTTTATTTACCTCACAGTAATGTAGAACTTATGGGAGCGTTGCTAATCTAGTTGCAGACTCAATACTTTATACCTTGATATCAATGCCATTTATTTGATATCGACTCAACTTAACCATTATGAATGTGTTGCCAATCTCATCAACAGAAACAAAATTTTTACAATCCCACTTGGTCGCTGCCAAGTTGAAACGTCAATCTGAATTTAATTTTATTACAAAGTTAAGATTAAAAAGTTTAATTTCTAAGGGTTGTTGAAATTAAACTTTTTCTTTGCTTTTGTAGCCAATCTACAATTTAGAAATTGTTTGGTCATTGTACAGATTGTTGGAACTTTGTAAAATATGACTGGTATGGTCGCTATTCTTGTATTAAAATTTGGACGATTTCATTGAGAACACTACATAATATCGCTTGTTCGATCTAGATTTGCAGTTTCATTGCAATTTCTTTTAAATTGGAAATCCTGAACTTAGGTTTCATTTTGGTCACTGTGAATTTCATTGCAAGTTCAAAAATTGATTTTCGTAGGGATGCTACCTTTTACTTACAATTCAAAGTTTGTATACGCCTTGGTCATTGCAAAAATTTAATGGAAAATCATATCTAGAAGGACGTCGTAGACTCAAGCTAATGTTGATTGTGAAATGATTATGGTCACTCCCAAGTTTTAATTGATTTATAATTGGGCGTTGACTTGTTTTTCGGCATACCTGAGGTAAATTTCTTAGATCGTTGTATAGTAACTACAAATCCAATCTTATAATTATGGAAGTCAAAGAATCCTTGGAAATTCTAAAACCAGAAATGATATAGTTACTGTTGAATTAATTTGCAATCTAGAATTGGGGACTCGTATAATAGCTCCGAGTTGTTTAAGTTTTCTTACATGAAAATTTATGGTTATCTATTAGATTTAGTTGTGTAGAGTTAGTTCCCAGTGATCCTAACTCCTTATACTTGGAAGTAATGGAGATGTTAGCTATTTGTTAGCACCAGTAATAAGCGCGGGTTGTAAGCGCCAGTTAGAAGAGTCAGTTCTTAGTTAAGAGTCAGTTGTCTAGTTGTCTTTTGGTTTGCATGTAGCCGACTCGGGAGAGTCTTTTCCTATATAAGGATGTAATCCATCTTCATTGAATATCAAGAAGTAAGCGTAGCCTCACCGTGTTTGTTTGCCTCGTATATTTTATCTTGGTATCAGAGCCACGAGAAGAAGGTGCGAAAATCCTTGAAGTTCTTAGGTCCCTCCTCTGATAGGGTGCGGGGGAATACTACTCAGACTTTCACGCACAGAGCGACGGAAAAATTCCCGCAGGCGGCGTATTCGAGAGGTGCGAACATCTCGCAGGCATAATATATAGTAAATCGGAAAAATTCCCACAGGCTGCTATATCGTGAGGTGCGAGTCTCGCAGGTTGCTATATCGTGAGGTGCGAGAAACTTTGTTTTGAGAAAATCCGTGTTATTTTATCTTTGCTGCATGAGACTCGTTGTGAGATTGAAGCACGAGCTTGGGAGGAGCACAGCGAAAGCGTGAGTTTGTTGTTTAGATTCATATTTTTCAAAGCATGGATTAGTTTGTTTAGAGTCAAAGTGGAGTTTGAATCGTGAGTTTAGATGCATGCATGAGAAATCGTATCGTGAAGGTTCATACATGGGATAATAACAAGTTTAAATGCATGCGTGGATATATGTTTCAAACGTAGAGTTTGAACCTCACTTAATTTTGATTAAAGTGGATCTCTTTTGAAGTTTATTACAAGAGAATATATTTTTTAATTAAAAGTGGAGATATAAAAGTGGATAAAGTGCATGCATGTGTATTAAAACAAAAAGGGGAGGCTTTATTAATACTTAAAGTGGGTAAGGAATTGTGAAGTGGATACCTTTTAAAACCTAAGGTGAATTTTTAAAAAGTTTTTTTTAAAGAGGGAGTTATAAGTTTTTTTTAAAAAGTGGATATTTTGGATATTAAGATGCATGCATGATATACGCTGAGAATAGAGATAGATTGAGTCAGATCGGTGGTATCCGAAGGTAGAGCAACAAAACATTGCATATCCTTGGTGATTTTCTTGCAAAGACTAAATTGCAGTGATGGTGAATCCACTGGCAGAGACCCACCTCAACGAAGCCAACAAATTAGATGGCTCAAACTTCATTAATTGGAAATTCAAGATGCAGACGCTCATGGAGGGCTATGGTGTCTGGAACATTGCGAATGGAACCGAACTGAAACCTGTTGCGGCTGCAGGTGCGACAACAACGGTAGGAGGTGCGACAGCAGCACAGATCCAAGACTGGGAGAAGCGCGAAAACAAGGCAAAGGTATTGTTGTGCATGTCAGTTAAAGATAACATAATTCCACATATTAGAGATGCTACAACTTTTGCTGCAACATGGACAACTCTTAAAGAATTGTATGAGACTAGCAACACAAATCACATTTTGTTCCTGAAAACTAAATTGCTAGGCATTAAGATGGATGGAAATGAATCTGTTAGTTCATTTTTGGGTCGCATTAAAGAGGTGAAAGACAATTTAGTAAATATAGGGGAAACTGTTTCCAATACCGATCTAGTGACTATTACCTTAAATGGTATGCTAGAAGACTATCATATGTTCATAATAGGGCTTGCAGCAAGGGAGAAACCTCCTACATTTGAAGAACTGACAGGTATTTTGTTGCAAGAGGAAGAGAGGCGCGTGAATATGAAGCCTCCGAGTAAAGATTTGGCACTGTGGTCAACTAAAAGATCTGCGAGAGGGATATCTAGAGGAAGATGCAGAGGAGGCAGTTCATGGCAGAGAGGCGGTTCATGGCAGAGAGGCAGTTCATCGCAGAGAAGACAATCGCCAAATCAAGGTATGCAATCTAATAGGAATGAGTCTAAGAGTTTTTTTTATTGTGGTCAACTTGGACATATGGTTAAAGACTATCATAAGAAGAAAAATGATGAGGCTAGAAATAAACCTAGAACACATTCAGGTCATTATGCAGAAAAATCTTCAAATCAAGATCACAGATTATTTATTGCTAGTGATGATATTGATGAACCCCTCAATTTTGACTCATGGGATCTTAGGTTGTTTGTGTCTAACACTGCTTTATCTGCTGAAACGGATGATTCTGATGCCTGGTTTGTGGATTCCGGAGCATCAATACATATGACTTGTAATAAAAATTGGTATGCTAATTTTAAAGAAACACAGAATGGTGCAAGCATATATCTTGGAGATAATCGCGCTCATCAGATCAAGGGATATGGAGGCATTCATGTGACATTGCCGAATGGTACTATTTGTCACATTCGCAATGTGGTGTATGTGCTAGGAATAAGGAAAAATTTGATCTCTGTGTCCACCATTACAGATCAGAACTTGAAGGTTGAATTCTTTAAGAATTATTGCATAGTGAAGGATCTGTTGAACCACTTTCGAACTGTCGCAACGGGAGTCAAAGTAGGAGGTCTATACAAACTTGATGTTACCAGCAAAGAACATCATGCACTAACTTCTGCCACTATGCCAACAGAGATTCTTTGGCATCAAAGGTATGGACACATCAATCATCCT
>JZKD02S1674570.1:416186-426774 GCA_000966675.3 Picea glauca
ATATCAGAGAAATACTTAAGAGATTTAAGATGGATCAGTGTAAGTCTTCTACTGTTCCCATGCAATAGAATGTGAAATTGTCTTGTGATGATGGTTCGAAGGAGGTGAATGGAACTGTGTATAGACAAATGGTAGGTAGTCTGAATTATCTCACGACAACCAGACCTGATATTTCATATTATGTGAGTGTGTTAAGTCAGTTCATGGTGAAACCTCATGAAAGCCATTGGAATGCAGTAAAGGTAGTACTCAGGTATCTAAAAGGTACACTTGATTATGGTATTAAGTATACTGATGCATCTAATGTTGAGTTAGTAGGTTATTCAGATTTTGATTGGGCTGGCAATATAGATGATCGACGATCAACTACTGGATATGCATTCAGCATTGGATCCGGGGTTGTTTCATGGAGCAGTAAAAAGCAGCCTACTGTATCTTTGTCTTCTACTGAAGCAAAATATAAATCCTTGTGTGTAGCAATGTGTGAAGTTGTTTGGTTAAGAAGACTTCTTCAAGATGTTGGAGATGAACGAAAGGAACCTACGATGATCAGATGTGACAATCAAAGCTCGATCAATATTGCAAAGAATCTGATCTTTTATGCAAGGACAAAGCATGTTGATGTTCAGTATCATTTTGTTCGAGAAAAGTTGCAGTGAAAAGAAATGACTCTTGTGTATTGTAATACTAGTGAAAATGTTGTTGATATTTTCACTAAGCCTCTTAGAAAGATTAAGTTTGAACTGTTTAGGGAGATGTTAGGTGTAGAAGTCAATCCATTCTCCATTAAGGGGGAGACTTGGAAGTAATGGAGAGGTTAGCTAGTTGTTAGCACCAGTAATAAGCGCGGGTTGTAAGCGCCAGTTAGAAGAGTCACTTCTTAGTTAAGAGTTAGTTGTCTAGTTGTCTTTTGGTTTGCATGTAGCCGACTCGGGAGAGTCTTTTCCTATATAAGGATGTAATCTGTCTTCATTGAATATCAAGAAGTGAGCATAGCCTCACCATGTTTGTTTGCCTCATATATTTTATCTCTTATGACTGTTGGTGTTTACTCGATGTTATATTATAGTCGACTCTAATCATCGTCAAATATTTTTACTAGAGCGACTGCTGGTTTATTTCATCATTTTATTACACTGTTTTTTCTTCCATCGTGTTCCCTACTGATTTTTGTTATCAATTCAAAATTGTGTTGTATTCATGTGTATATATTTCACATTCCTATTATCTTGGATTAAATCACTCCACGCATGGAATTATTCCTCGAATTGCCACACAATTTGTATTGATAGGAAGCTCTAATTTTTCTCCTTGGATATTATTATCATATACTTCCTCGAGAGCTTGTCGGGATAGGTGGAAGTAACACATACACATTACAATTATTAACTCTTCTCGTACACTGTTGTAGCTTATACATACAAAGATCTGGAAGATAATTCATAGGAATAAAGGAATTAAATTTATATATATATATATATATAATAACAAAAGTGTGGCAAAGATAATTCATAGTAATAATGTATTATTATTAAGTTACATAAAAAGAAGTGGTACACTTGAGCAATAGAAATTATGGATACCCTTAATTAGAATGGATATTTACTTATTAAAATATGTAGTAATTTGATGTAGGAAATCAATGATATATTGACATTGTAAATTATTAAAGAATTAAGGGATGTGCTATTAAGTAATATTGTGGGTATAATATTAGAAATTTTAGAGAATTCTTATTTAGATACTTGACTTTTGGTTGGAGAATATTTAAATAGACTTAATGTAATTCTATTCTAGATTAACATTGTGGCGTATTATGTGTTGAAAACCTTTACCCAAGAAAGACATTTTAGTATGGATAACAAAATCTTATGCCTAGTACTTTATTACCTTCTAGGGAATGTCCTTAGATTTTAGTAAGAATATTTTAAATTAATTCTTGATGATTTGAATATGTAATTAATGAGGTATAATGTATAAAGTTTATCATGATATTATGAGTAATTTTATTTGTAAAAAAAAACATTTTATACTATTATTTAAAATTTCTTATTTCATTGTTTACAATTATCTTGGGTTAGATGTTATGAGGACGTATTATGGTAATAGTGATGCTTTATTATGCAAATAAAGCTAGACATTGTGTATCTTCTTATGCTGTGATAATAGTATTGATGAATTGTCAAATTTTTGTGCTAGTATAATGAAGTTGTTGAACGACGTGGATTGTGCTTGATGGTGTATCTTACTGTTAATTTTAAGTCACGAGTCTAGGTTAGAAGGGGGATCTGGGAATAGATACCTTCGTTCTCCTCAGAACATTCGCAAGTATTGAGACCTTTAATGGTCAAAATCAATCGGATGAATCCTGGACTTGAGCATTGATTATGTGTATTGGAGGTCCTAACCTTGCAGGTAGGATGGGTGGGTAGATATATTTGTTATATTTATGAGATGAAATCAATATATTAGTTATAGTAATGATGAAATCAATTGTCGACGTGTTGTGATGCATATGACAATATAATGTGTATTTTGAAGTATGTTAATGTAGTGTAACCTTGCTCTAATGATGTTTACAAAAAAAAAATATTACCACTATTTTACTCTCTTACATTGATGTCGTAATGGAGGGGACGTTACATATGGTATCAAAGAGGGTTCAGCGTTGCGACATTGGACCATTACACCTTCCACTATGTTAACTAAATGATTAAGGATGCATTACTAATTAATTTTGAAAATGTCCATGCAGGTAATCATGGTTAGAGGATGCAGAGGAAGTAGACAACATGGTGGTGGAGGAAGAGGTGTGACATCTTTGATAGTATCCACACCAAAGGGATCTAAACCTCAAGGAGATGAGAAAACAACTGAACAAGAGGAGGTTTCTACGGGATATGTGGTAGGTATGATGAGATCCTTCCAGAGGATGTCATAGGTGTTGATCAACTGCCTGGATCGAGATGAGGGAATAAAAACTATGCCCAATGAGAGTTCACAATGTGCTTCAGTTGGTAGTATTAGTATACAAAGCGAACTCTAGAAGGTGAAATTTCCTAAATTTTGGGGTTCCACAGATGACTTAGCCGTCGAGGCATGGTTGGAGAACATGGATATCTGGTTCGCACTTCATGATTACACCTCCAACATGAATCTCTACATGCAGGTATACCAAATGAAAGGGGGTTCTCTACATTGGTGAAATACACTCGTACCTCAACTAAACATGGTTGCCAAAGACGTATTATGGGAGTTTTTCTAGAAATGGTTCCAGGAGAGGTATTTGTCCGAGGAATTCACTAAGAACCATCTTAAATATTTCAACGCTTTTATGACATGGTGTTCATATAGTTCCGAAGTATGAGTCCAGGTTCATGGAGCTACTTACGTATCCTTCACATATGAGCATGGAGAAGTTAAAGTTCAAATTTTTTTTATTCGTTCTTAACCTCAACATTCATGCAAAGGTGAGGATCCTAATTCCTTAGACATTGCATGACGAAGTTCAGAAGGCCCGCATTACAGAGGAATAATTGGAAAGTGGGGGTCAAGGAAGGACTCCTTCTAGACCAACCGGATAGATGATATCAAGAGTGCATTAGCATCAGACACCAGCTATACAGACTCCTGGGCATCGAGATAAGCCCAAGGGACCTATGTTCTCGACACCAAGATGGAAAATTCCTCAACAGAGGACTCCTTATAGAGGACCACAACAATAAAAACATCGTCTGTAACAACAATATTAGCGCTAAACTAAAAGGGTGAGGCGAAACATTTAGACAACCTTACTATAGTACAAAAGTTTTTCGATGTCTTTCCCGAAGAGTTTCAAGGTTTGCCTCCTGAAAGAGAGTTGGAGTTTACAATAGACTTGAAATCTAGAACTAAACCGATAGTGAGAACGCGTTACCAAATGTCAACAGCTGAATTGTAGGATTTGAAAATGCAATTGAAGGAGTTGTTGGACTTGGGACGTATACGTCCAAGCATATTGTCATGGGGTGCGCCAGTTATTTTCGTGAGAAAGAAGAATGGACCGCAGAGACTTTGTATTGAATATCGTCAGTTGAACAAAGCGACGATCAAGAACCAGTATCTGTTGCCAATAATAGGTGATTTTTTTGACCAGATGAAGGGAGTAATGGTGTTTTCAAATATTTATTTGAGATGGAGATATCATCAATTATGGATTAAGGAAGAAGATATTCCCAATACAAAAATTAAGATGATATTAAGACATTATGAGTTTACAGTTTTAACAAATGCATCCAAACCAACACAAGTGAACCTTTGTCACTCACCTCTAGGGAATTTACACTAGAGTCTTAGTTTTCCACATTAACACAAACATTCCTTTGACCAAATCCAGCCATGTAAGCCTTCACTAGTTACCTCTAGGCCCATTTACAATGGAGTTCACCAAGCCTTTTATAGGCTTCATTACATGCAATCCATGGACACAATACCACCAACTACTCAAAAACATGGACCTAAAAAACCATGTGCTTTGACCTAAAAAATGGATTTAACTCATTAAATATTTCACTGAGTCAAGGTTAACCCAACATACATGATCCAAAAAGGATCCAGAGAAGGCTAAGAACAACTCAGAACATGCAGAGGCAACTCATGACGCTCATAATGGATTCAGCAGACAACAAAAGGGAAAAAATTCAAAGTTCCTAAAACTCAGTGAAAAATGGAATAATCAAGAAGAGTGTGTCGCAATATTTCTAATGGCACAAATGACTAATCAAATAGAGTTATAGATCTAAATTTATAAGAAGTAAAAGTTCAGTTCAAACTTGGTCAAAAGTCAAAATTCAAGCTGATACATGGCACCACTACAAGGGTGACACGTGGCACCACTATAAGGGTGACACGTGGCACATACATACAGATGAGTTTGCATTGGATGATTTGGCAAGGTCGTACAGGTTGATGGAAGACATGTGGTCAAATTAGGTTATGACAAGTGTCAGTTTCATGGGCAAATAATATCGTGCCACGTGGCCCATTCATGTGCTGTCATGTGGCACCCTTCCAGTGGTTGGCAAGTGTAAAATTTATATGAATCCATAGGAGTCGAACTCTTGACCTCTCCTTAGCTAAAAGGCCCCACAACTTCGTGCTAGCCAACCTTCCATTACATAGGTTTTATTTGTAATATGGTGAAACTTTTATTTAAGATTAATGTTTTATGTATGCACCAAAGGAAAGGGGCTAGGGCTTTGGCCCAACCCCTGGTTATATGTGTTATTCTATGTGACCATATTCCAACCACCATATATGCTATTCTGTCGGCTTAATATCCAATCATACACCGTTTTATCACTCTACCAAACTTAATTGCCACCAAACTATCCACCAGTTTAGCGAGTGCCAAGACTCATTATACTAGTACATATGACCAAATTTGCGACGGTTTTTCATTGCTATTGCCACACTTATCCGTTGCAATTTCCACGAAAGCCAAGAATTTTTTTCGTCACTTTAATTTCATCGCTATATCCACGAACCAGGTTTTTGTGGAAACAACGACAAAATTAGCTCTCCACGTGTCATTGTCATCAAGATACGTTAAGCTTATGCATCGTCGCAATTACAATGAAACTTCATGGCAATTATGATGAACAAACATGGCAATGTAAAAACATTTGTGGAACGTTGCGATGAAAATGTGTTGCAATAGTGACGAAAATTTTTTCCAAGACAAAAACTTATGATGCAGATGTTGTGTGTGCGATGAAAATCCATGGAAAATTGCGACAAAGTTTCATGGCTATTGTGACGGTTGTTCAAAATAAAAAATTGTCTTTCGACGAACTATCGTCGATATTGCGACACATCCTTTAAGTTTAAAAAAAAAAATTTACACGAGATATGTAATATGGTATACCATATTACATTGTAATATGGTATACCATATTACAATGTAATATGGTAATGCCATATTACATTGTAATATGGTAATGCCATATTACAATGTAATATGGGATTACCATATTTCATTGTAATATGGTAATGCCATATTACAATGTAATATGGTAAGGCCATATTACATTGTAATATGGTAATGCCATATTACAATGTAATATGGGATTACCATATTTCATTATAATATGGTAATGCATTTGTCCTGAGTGGGATAGAAGTTATTTTAAAAAAAAAACTTAGGATAGTGATTTGTCCTAAGTCAGATGGTGACCTTGGCATTCAACAAGATAGGAAGTAATTCATTGATGAAAAGTGTAGCAGGTGTGCAGGTCCACTAGTGTATGGATATTATCTGCTAAGTGGTAGACTTGAACTTCCTCTTATAGAATAGATGGCTCATATAGCTTGAGATGATTGACATAAATGATATTATGGATGTCTAGGAAGGTAGGGAAATAGTAATGACAACCATTGTCATTAATATATTGAAGAATAATATAGGGATATAGGGACAATAGCAAATAGGATTGAGTTTTTTTTATGATTCTACCCCTTAAAACATTGTTTTTCCATATACAACCAATGTCAGTCACCAATTTGAAACTAGACAAAGCCTTGATGGTGATCCTAGATGGATTCATAATGAGCTAGGGAGGATTGAAGGGAATTAGTAACCAAAGAATGAATGTTAGATAATTTATGAACATATGAGATTCTATACATTTTACCTCACCTTATAAGAGCTTATATCCATCAGATGCGAATAATATCAAGATGCAAAGAATGAGCAATGCAAGAAATTATGAGAAACATTGTGATGACTACTTGCGACGAAAGTACTCTATCGTCACAAACTTCAAGAGAAAAATTTCACTATTTTGATCTAAATACACCCCATATTCGTCGCTTTTGCAACGGAAGAAATTTTTCATCTATGTTTTCATCATAAGAGCAACGCTCACTATTGACTTGTGTTTTTGTCGCAAGAGCGATGCTCACTATAAACGTTCCCGTATTCGACAAAGTGACCTAAATATAACAAATAAACATCTCTCGATTTGATAGGTAATCCTAATTAAAAAAATAAACATCTCTTCATAAATTAACAATGGCAATCCAAGTCAATAGAGAGACTTACTTTCAATAATAAACTATAGCATGGAGAGATTAAGTCTAAATTATTCCCTATTATCATTATATCAGTGAGAATAGGGGCCAAAACATAGGTGGCCTGAGCATGGATAGAGTCAGAATTTTGGTACTTACCTGAATCGTCTAGATGTCCGGATATCCTCTCGACATTCAGTCAACCCTTCTCGCCTTGTATTCCTACAATTTAAAATCCATAGCATTTCAGTTCAGAAAAAATAATTATGAATGCATTTCAAGTTCAAAATATTAGTGGAGGATAACAATGACAATAAGAATATATATATATATATATATATATATATATATATATATATATATATATATATGAAATTTTTTATAGTAAGAATAAAATCATGGCCAAATAAAAAGTCATGAAACCTAATAGCACAATTCACATTTGGAATCTCCTCCTTTTTTTATGGGACCAACACTCGATGCATTTCCTGTGAGCATACTGTGGAGCGAAAAAAACACATGTTTTGTATGAACATGTGTATGATAAAATATTAAAAAATACTTGACACCCATAAACCTGTCATTCATCAAAGATGGCAAAATATAAACCACTTTTATCTATCCCTTAAACCCTGTACCTTCAAGGTGCCAGAACAGGCACGTGAAATCTCCATATTTCCTTTATTAATGAAAGGCAGAGATAGTTAAAAAATGAGATGAAATTTGGTGAATAAAAATATTTATAATTATTTTTTGCAAATATATAAATTCATTATTTTGGTAAATCAGCTAAATTTTTATTGATATCCAGCTTATATGACAATACATTGATGAATTTTTTTTAACCCATAATGTTTTCAATCTTCCTTTTAGGTCGCACTTAACTTCCTCTTCATAAAGAGCTAGGGAGGATTGAAGGGAATTAGTAACCAAAGAATGAATGCTAGATAATTTATGAACATATGATATTCTATACATGTAACCTCACCTTATAGGAACGTCTATCCATAAGATGCGAATAATAATAAGATGCGGAGAATGAGCAATGCAATAAATTATATAGGGGTAATATGAGGGTATTTGCAATGTACATGAGATACATTGTTGTTGTGAGGGAATCCTCCATCAACTAGGCCTATATATCCCATGACGTACATGTGAAGACCCCTATGCCTTGAGAATTAGTGTAAGGTAAAATTACAAGGTGTGCCATGTGGATTAGTGTAATGTTAGGCAAGTAGAAGACAAATGAGAAAGAAAGATTGGTAGAAAAACATTGGATGTTAAACACACAATTTTGACATGGGGGAACAAGTGAATTTAATCACTTCATAAGGATGATAGAAACTAAACTATGAAATGTAAATAATGAAGAAAAAAGAAATAATCATAACTATCATGTAAATGATGCAATGGCTAAATTAGGAGATTAGAGATGAGCAATTTCTAATTACTATATTAATGGAACAATAACTAGAACATGTAAGTAAACCATGAGTGAGTCTAACAATAATAATATCTCAACTACAAAATCATTGATAAGATTAAGAGTGACAAGGAGATACTTGCACTTACTTGTACATGATGTAGGATGGTGTAAGAACATGTTTAGCTAGATAACTACATCATAGGGGTTGGCATATTACCACAAGTGAGGTAGGATTAGCAAGATGATCTCTTATGGAAAGGATGGAGGATAGATGAAAAGGTAAAGATGGGAGGTTGTGGTGTTATGGTAGTTTTAACAAAGGGAAGAGAAAGAAGTTGATGACACTGGCATGACATTGGAAAAAGGCATGAGTTGACATAAACCGACTAAGAGTGAACATGAGCGAGAGAGGAAACACACTCTAATATAGCATTATCACAAGAATAAATGTAACATATGGAAACTTGGAGTTAAGGTGAGGGTAACAAATGGCATTCATTGTTCTAGGATTTCTATAGTAATTAATGCGCCATACACTAGTCAAAGACATAGCATGAGTCCCCTGACATACGATAATCTAGAGAGTGTGAGCATAATAAGCATCATAAACTAGTAATATAGAGTCATCAAAAGTGCAAAAACAACACATGATAGCCTATATTTAGTGCAAGAATGAGAGGTGGAATACATCAATGGGGTATTTTATGCAAGCATAGGAGGCAACATGCATCAACCTAAGTTCAATGCAAGCATAGAGGTGAAAAATTCCAATGGTACCAATGGAGGAGAGAGGATCAAAGGAAAATATGATGTCACCATTGGGAGGGGCTCCATAGTTGCAAGTTATGGAATGTGACCATTAAGAGGGACATCTTGTAAAACTAACCAAAGAAGTGATAGTTGATCCTAACTAGGTAGAGGTTATCTCAAGTAGGTTCTTTCTTGAGATAATGACCTATAAGGGACCCATCGATATTATGACCAAATAAATGTGTAGAAAAAGGGATGTAAGGAAGAAAATCTAGGGAGGGGATGCAATACTTTTCCCAAGCATTTGAAGGACTAGGAAAAGAGGATGAGTATGTATGGGAGCATGGAACACTAAGAGAGGAAAAAGACAAGGGAAGAACTAGGTAATATTGGTTGCTACCAGGTAATAAGTGGCTAGAGTTGATAATGGGAAGTCTAAGCTAGCCCTAAAAAACTCCCAATAGGAACAAGGCTTCATTCAACTTGATAAAAGTTTGTTAAGACAGGGGACATTTTTAATGTTAGCAAATGTTTATTTTGACAACTAATAGAAAGATAAGGAAAAGAGAAGGCATAGAAGAACACGGGGCTACTTGATTGTTGTAGCTAACGAGAGGACAAGGGAAATAAATTATGGAACTAGGTATAATAGATCATATACGTATTTTGTTAATTATTGTGTGGTAGAAAAAAAAAATATTGAGTTAAAAATCATTAGGGAGGTTTGGAATTTAGAATGAGAATAGTAGAGTGAGAGTGCACCCAGGTGGAAGGATGAGAATGTATTATTTATAGATCTTGGAAGAGCGATAGTGAAACCATATGAGATGAGATGAATTGATGTGATATAAAAGTGAGAGAGAAAGGTATGTATGTATTATGTTTTGTTGGGTCTTAACATTATAAGTAAGAGGTATTGCAGGAGGTGAGTTCATAATTTTTGTCATCTTTATAGAGTTGATAAGTATGGCAATGAGCATATTATAAAGAATTTCATTGTTTTTGATTGGGTAGAAGAATGAGAAGGTATCATTTGGAATGTGTGGAAGAGAGAAAGTGAAACCATATGAAATGGTTGGATGTGATTTACAACTAAGAGAGAAATATATTTACGTAGGATGTCTTGGTCACATCATTACATGGAAAGGGTATTGCAATAAATATGAGTTCATACGTTTTGTTATCTTTAAAGAGATTATAGGTATTTCAATGGACATATTATAAAGCATTTCATTGTTTTTCAAATGATATGTTCAAGAGTAAATTAGAGTAATCAAGGGGAGATACATAGCATTCAACAATCTCTTGAAAAATCCCTATGACAAGGGTGACTCCACAATGTTTATTAATGAGAAGATG
>JZKD02S1674570.1:426824-438810 GCA_000966675.3 Picea glauca
GGATAAAGACTTTGTATATGGGGGTTCTCTAAAATAGTTATACTTCTTTATAAAAAAACTACAAGTAAACCAAAATTATATTTAAAATACCTCTTTAGGGTTCTTGATTTATAGTGGAAATTTGATCTAGTTAAAGAGTGTACACTCGATGTATTGTACAACCACCTACACATTAAATTGGACAAATAAATTAGACAATAAAAACACCACATGGATCTTGGCATATAAGCAATATCTACACATTAAATTTGACAAATAACTTGACAATAACAAATAAATTAGACAATAAAAACACCACATGGAACTTGGCATATATATCAATATCTACATATTCATGAGGATTGTGAACTTTTACTAGTATAAAGCCTACTTTTAAAAACACGTCAAAACCCTTACCTTTTAATTGTTCTTTCACCAAATCCATTAGCCCATACAACTTGATAAGAGTTGTCCACGAGATGCATTTCCATCACCAAGACCTGCATGAATCATAAAAGACAAATTTTTATATGAGTAAATAATTAATAACCAAATAAGCATGCATTTAGTTATATAAAATATTCTAGAAAAAAATTGAGTTGTCGCGTACCTTAATGAGCTTCTCCTTGTTTAGAGAATAGGTTATTCTCTACTGAACATGGCCAGCCACGTGAATGTGGAAGCTCATATGGCCCCTCCCCCCCTCACATCACTCTCAATTCCCCATACCCAACAAATGATTTTCTTTATATATAAAATATAGAGACATTAATTCATAACTAGGATAGTCATCAAAACATATGAACATATAAACATCGATAAATATCCAAGTACAAGTCATGAATTTATACATCTAATTTTTCTTTGATTTATGTTTTTTTACATTAATAAAACTGACAATTGGGATATCATAATCATCCAAGGACATTATATTTTGTTTGCCCTGTCCTTCTATTTTTTGTGTGCGCTCATGTACCGTAATTCTAGTACGTCACTGAGATGGGTTAGCTAGCATCTGTTCAAGGCCGTGAACTAGAACAATGAAAATTATCATATCAATATGTTGAAATATAATTGAAATAACTAATTCATTGTTTTGATTAACATTACACTATTTCTCTTTACCTGTCTTTGTAGTTGGGACAGTTATTGTGTTAATTTCTTGTCCACTTGATTGCTCTTTCATTTCACCTTCCTGAGCTATATGCTTTTCAATTTTGAGAAGATAATATATAAGTATAAGTTATGAAATAAATATCTACAATCACAGTAATTGTTTCTAATTCTAAAGCATACATACTGGAATGGGCACTCTGCTCTACACTATCACTGGGCATGTGGACCCTTGTATGACGCAGTGTTTTATGAATACTACTTGATTCACTACTGCGGTAGAATTGTTGCTTGAAAACAAACAAAAATACTTAGTTAAGGGTGATATAATAAAATATGAATAGACTTTACAAGCATTCTACTATGGTTTCCTTATTCATTTGATTTACCTGTGTGGCTGGGGAGATAGGAGTTTGGCCTAATATTTTTCTATATTCAATCACACTTTTAAAACCATGGTTGTAACCAAGATTAAGGTCCTCCTCAGTTGCATCAGTGTCAAACATATTTAACTGCAATGCATAACACCATTAAAACTACCAATAAAAAAAACATATATCTGTTTTCTATTGTTAAATAAATATTAACAACAGTTAATCATTTAAAACTTACTATTCGGGATTTTGGTTTTCCGTAGCCACCCTGGCCTAGTTTATGTTGGTCGTGTTTTTTCCACTCTGGTCTTTGTTTCTTTGGAGGTGTCTAGTAGCCTACATATGGAATTTTTGAAAAAAATTAGATATCATAATTGTTACCTAAAACAGGAAAGAAAAACATAAATGCTCATATTTCAATGATACTGTGACATGTGTTGTACCTTGCTTGACCAGCTCGTGGTTGTCGTCCTTCCTTTTTAAAAAGGTTCTCCTTTGCATCCTCTATTAACGCCTTCCATTCTTTCTTGGGAACCATGGGAGGGTGCTCGTGCTTGAGGTCTATTTGAAATTTATCCCTATACTGGAACCTGGTGTATTTTAAATTCTCGTCGGCTAACTTTGTAACCACTTTCTTGTTGAAAGTGTTGTTGAACAAGTTTACCATGTGATCTATTAAATCATATTTCTTTTTTCTATCTTGGCCATTCCACCATGTGTGAATGGTGGGTCCAAATAGCTCCAATGATTTATCATGTAAGTTTCTATAGAAAACATTGTTTCTTGCAAAAACGTGTTATCCATTAATTTATAATAATCTCAACAAATGTCCATTTCAATTTCAGTAAAAAAATGAATCAATTAATGGGACAATTACCTGCAATCTTTTGAATCTTGATCAGAACACATGTGTCATCCACCAGAAAGGTGACATCTAGTGATCCAGATCTTTTAATTCGTTCTACTCCATGCAAAATAGTATCATGTTCTCCTACACTATGTTCCTCTCCGGAGTCACCATGTGGAGTCCCAGGCTTTGGCCCATCATGCTCCGACATGTCATGCCGGTCAAAATCACCCCGCTCATCAATGTATTCGAGGGGAACCTCAGGAGGCTCAAAAAGCCTCACTTGCACTTTGCTATGTCGACCCTTTTTTTTCATAGGACCATCACTGCTACGTATAACAGTTGCAGGATCGACTGGTTCCCCATGCACGGGGTTTAAAAACTCCAACAAACGAAAAACTTTTATTTATAAAATCATATACAAAATATAAAACTAAAAAACATATGTGAAATTTTCATAGACAATAAAAATATATGAAGATGCCACTTACCCAAAAATTAGTTATTGTATTTTGTAGCTCTACAATTCTTTCCCTGTCCTCTTGTGTCAGTGTCTTTTTCTAATCAAACCTAGATATTCTATGTTAGCCTTCTTCAAGGCCTTTGTTACAATTGTCATTGGGTTTGTCGAATAAAATATTTCGTCCTCATCAATATCCTCTGTGGGAGCCTTCCCACATTGACCATGCCACAATACATTGATGAATAAAATTAATGAGATGAACTTTAACAATTGAAAAATTTAGTTGTTGTAGTCATAAGTTGTTATTGTATTTAACATTTACTTGTTGAGGCACTATGGGTGCCTTTCCACGGTCACCCTGGACATATGTAAAGGGTTATTTTCGGACACAGTCACCATGGAAAGATGTTGACACAATAAATCAATTAACAAAAGTTATGAAATTCACCTCTAACATTAAAAAAATGAAATATTGTAGTAATAGCATAAAAACAATAACAAAATTTTAGAAATTTAGTTGTTGTAGTCATAAGTTGTTACTGTTTTTAACATTTACCTGGTGAGGCAATGCAGGTGCCTTTCCACGATCACCCTGGACAGATGTAGTGGGTGAAACTCAGACATGGTCACCCTGGACAGAAGTTGACACAATATATCAATCAACAAAAGTTATAAAATTCACCTGTAACATTTAAAAAATGAATATTCGAGTAATATTAGAAAAAAATAATGAAATTTCATAAATTTAGTTATTGTAGTCATAAGTTGTTATTGTATTTAGCATTTACCTATTGAGGAACAATGGATTCCTTTCCACGGTCACTCTAGAGAGATGTAGCAGGTGATTTTCTACCACAGTCACCCTGGACGGATGTTGACACAATAAATCAATCAATAAACGTTATGAAATTCACCTGTAACATTAAGAAAATGAAATATTGCAGTAATAACAGAAAAAAATAATGAAATTTCAGAAATTTAGTTGTTGTAGTCATAAGTTGTTACTGTATTTAACATTTACCTGCTAAGGCACAGTGGGTTCCTTTCCACGTTCCCCCTGGAGAGATGTAGCGGGTGATTTTCTACCATAGTCACCCTGGACAGATGTTGACAGAATAAATCAATCAAAAAGAGTTATGAAATTCACTTGTAACATTAAGAAAATGAAATATTGCAATAATAACAAAAAAAAAATAATGAAATTTCTAAAATTTAGTTGTTGTAGTCATAAGTTTCTATTGTATTTAACATTTACCTTCTAAGGCAAAGTGGGTGCCTTTCCATGGTCACCCTAGATAAATGTTGAGACAATAAATTAATCAACAAGAGTTATAAAAGTAATTGTAAAAAATGTATGCAATAAAAATTTGAAATATTGCAGCGATAAATTGTAACAATGATTGATCAAAGGTTGAGTTAAATGGTATGTAATATATTTAGCCCCATAGTTGTACCCCCTCCATCTATTTGATTTAAGTTGTAATCGATCAAAAAATCTTCACCTGGAACTATTGTTTTTGTTCCACATACAAATATACAATTTCCTTCACGTGCCTCAAATATGCAATTTCGTTTCTTAGTTTTTTCCACTGGTCGTGTACTATTTATAAATCCCATAATGTTTCCAATAGCTTTTGTACTTCCATCAATATACATATTTTCCCCTTTATTTTGATTGTTATCTAGTAGTTGTATATAATTTGTGGCAACTCTGTATCTCCGCATACTTTGCATATATCAGACTAACATCAACTAGTGATTGTATTTGTATAATGGTTCAACATACTCCATCAATTTAGTTACAGTGCCATAGCTGACATTTATTCCATCCATGGAAAATAACCCCAATCCATGTAAGGATGAAGGAGCAATGCGATACATCCTCCAACCAATGAAGAAATCTATGTCCACTTCAGGTAGCTCCTTAGGTTCCCATCATTGCACTAGATGTTTATACCTCCAGGGAAACTCAATTTGACCTATGCTCTCAACATCATAATTACATGACCCTCCTTTGGCAATAAAAAATTTCATGCGGATATGAAATCTTTTCCTTACCTTTTCCAACCTAGTTGATCTAGAACCGATAGATCTAGTACAACATGTCTCACTTTCAACCTCTCTTACTATATCTTGATCATCACTCGAGGAAGATAGATATGATAGATACCTATTTGGTGGTACCTACACTCGTTAAAACAAGATAAGTTGTCATGCTAATATATGTTTTTGGTACCAACAGAGTTGCATATAGTTGCATTTAGTTGCATAGAATTGAAATTGCCACACCTATTTGTCATATAGTTGCATAAAGTTGAAATTGCCACACGTACTTGCATGTAGTTTCAATATAGTTGCATAAGTTTCATAAGTTGCATATAGTTGCAATATAGTTGCATAAGTTGCAATATAGTTGCATAAGTTGCAATAAAGTTCCTTAAGTTGCATAAGTTGCATGTTTCATAGTTTCATATAGTTGCATATAGTTCCAAAAATCTTTACCCTCTATGTGGGATCTTTGGTGCCATTAATAGTTTTTTCATAATAAGAATGGTTCTCAAGTCTTGTACCATGTCTAGGGGAAGAAAACAATAACATTAAGCTCACAATGAAAGTTCTCAAATTCAAGGGCCATGAACTAGGCCTCAAATAACCATGTACATATTATTTAAGAGATATTTGACCTTCTAGTGGGATATGGGTGCCATTAGGATTTTTTTTGCACAGTATATGTAATTCAAGGTTTATATCATCACGAAGGTAATAAAATCAGGACCTTCTTCCCTAAATGAAGCTTTTTTATGCTTAATGGCCATGAAAAATGCCTCTATTTGGGAAAATGTGCACCATTAGTATGTTTTGAATAAAAAGAATGGGTTTCAAGACCTATACCATGGCCAAGGGAGGAAATGAAGGGCCTTAGGCCCTAAATAAATCTTCTTGGTCTTAATGGCAATGAACAAGGCCTCAAACCACCATACATATCCTCTCTAAGGGATATATGGAATTTGGGTGGGATATGGTCACCATTCACAAGTTTTTGGCATAATACATAGCAAAGAACATAAGGTGATTAAGCCCTATTTGAATCTTATCAGGTTTGATATTTGTGATGAAGTCCTTAAGAAACCACACAAGATCTATGTAGAGTATCTTTGGAACCATTGGTACAATTTCATAATAAGAATAGGTCTCAAGGTGTGTATCATGGCTAGGAGAGGAAACATGTAGGTCCAATAGAAGCTTCTTCACTTCAAGGCCTATGAACTAACCATTAAATGATCATGTAGATAATGTTTAAGGGATATTTGGCCTTGAGGTGGGATTTGGACACCATTAGTATTTTTTGACATCACATATGGGAGTTTAGGCTTGTACCATCATCAAGGGAAGGAGAAAAGGGAATTAGGATTTAAATGAACCTTATGTGCTTAATGACCAAGATCAAGGCCTCCAATTAGGAATATGGGAAACATTAGTATGCTTTAAATAATAATAATGGCTATTAGGAGATCATATGGGCACCATTCACAAGTTTTATGCATCATAGTTGGCTCTCAAGGCCTCTAAGAAGGAACTTAGAGCCATTAGGAGGATATAGGTCACACATTCATAAGTTACATATAGTTGCATAAGTCGCATATACTAGTTGCATAGCTGCATAAGTTTCATATAGTTGCATAGTTGCATTGTTGCATAAAGTTGCATGTTGCATAAAGTTGCATAAAGTTGCATAAGTTGCATTGTTTCATAAAGTTGCATGTTGCATAAAGTTTCATAAAGTTGCGTAAAGTTGTGTAAGGTGCATTGTTGCATAAAGTTGTATGTTGCATAAAGTTGCGTAAAGTTGCGTAAAGTTGCATAAGTTGCATGTTGCACAAAGTTGCGTAAAGTTGCATAAGTTGCATGTTGCACAAAGTTGCGTAAAGTTGCATAAGTTGCATGTTGCACAAAGTTGCGTAAAGTTGCATAAGTTCCATAAAGTTGTTTAAGTTTCATAAGTTTCATGTTGCATAGTTGCATATAGTTGCATAGTTGCATATAGTTTCATATTTGCATATAGTTGCATATGAAATTGTTGTAATATAGTTGCATATAGTTGCATAAGTTGAAATATAGTTGCATAAGTTGCATATAGTTGCATAAGTTGGAATATAGTTCCATAATATGCAATATAGTTGCATTTGACCACTCACCAATATTTGAGAATATAGTTGCAATATAGTTGCAGTATAGTTTCAATATGAAAAATGCCTCTATTTGGGAATATGTGCACCATTAGTATGTTTTGAATAAAAAAAATGGGTTTCAAGACCTATACCATGGCCAAGGGAGGAAATAAAAGGCCTTAGGCCCTAAATAAATCTTATTGATCTTAATGGCCATGAACAAGGCCTCAAACCACCATACATATCCTCTCTAAGGGATATATGGAATTTGGGTGGGATATGGTCACCATTCACAAGTTTTGGGAATAATGTATAGTAAAGAAAATAAGGTGCTTAGGCCCTATTTGAATCTTATCAGGGATGATATTTGTGATGCAGTCCTTAAACAACCACACAATATCTATGTAGGGTATCTTAGGAACCATTGGTACATTTTCATAATAAGAATAGGTCTCAAGGCGTGTAACATGGCTAGGAGAGGAAACAAGTACCTTAGGTCCAAAATGAAGCTTCTTCACTTCAAGGTCTATGAACTAACCATCAAATGATCATGTAGATAATTTTTAAGGGATATTTGGCCTCGATGTGGGATTTGGACACCATTAGTATTTTTTCACATCACATATGGGAGTTTAGGCTTGTACCATCATCAAGGGAAGGAGAAAAGGGAATTAGGATTTAAATGAACCTTATGTGCTCAATGACCAATATCAAGGCCTCCAATTAGGAATATGGGCAACATCGGTGTTCTTAATGACCATGAGCAAGGCCTCAAACCAGCACACAGATTCTCTTTAAGGGATCTATGGACGTCAGGTGGGATACAATCACTATTCACAATTTTTGGACATCATGTATGGGACTTTGGATCTTACCAATGCTTAGGGAAAAAGCATAAGATACTTAGGCCCAATTTCAATTTTCTCATTGATCTTTGCGATGTAGTCTTTGTACAACCACACAAGACACTTATATGGGATATTTCACCTCTGTCTGGGATATTTCATGCCAATAGTACATTTTTCACCTCTTTTGTTAGGTTTAGCATGGAAGTGTTTAATTTCCTAACACTCTTGAGATGCCTTTTTCACCTTTAGCTACTTAAGTATTTTATTTGTAGGTATGCCTCCCACAACAAGGATCCATGTAAAAACTGTTATTTTGGCACAAGAATGGGTTTCCATACGATTCTTAGAAAAAACAACCATGCTCTTTGCTTGGATTTCAGTTGTCAGATTTTACGCAAATGGCCTTCAAACGATTAGCGCAAAGCCACTTGTACCCCATGGTTGAATTGTAGTTGTGAAATGTCATGGATGTACCCCATTTCCCATCCCAACACAAAAAGTATGAGTTTTAGGGATACTTAAATTTAACAAAAGATCTTTAAGAATAAGCTCATGGATTATTTATATGATAATCTTGTTAGTATTAACTAGGGAAAACTTTCAGTTAATATTGTCCCACACAAGTAGCCAATTTTGGTCCAGGCCATTAAACATATCATTGGTTGTGTGGATTCCTGATTGAAAAAACTTTAGGGCTAAGAATTAGCAGGACTAAACCAAAGGATTACCTACAATAATAATTAAAGTTGATCACCACAAGAAATGTTCATTAAAAGAGATCCTAGTTTTGAGATAGGATTCTTTCTAGGTGAAGAAAGGTTTGATTGCTGCAATGGATTTATAGATACTTTGTACCATACAAGTTCCAAGAATATTGACCCAGGGGGTGGGTGGGTGTGGTTACCAAGTTATTTTGTTAGGAAATTTATTGCCATGCTTTTTTTCCCAATGCAATCCCTTAACTAATGTGATTTTTAAGGAGACTTTTCTAAGCCTCTTTTCCCTCCATGAGTCAAATCACCCACTTTGCACACAACACTTGGGTTCAAACCCCGGTTATAATAATTCCCATTCCCCTAAAATATCTAGATGTAAAACATAAAAACAAACTAGCTCAATGAAATCCTATCCAATAAGTTGACTTGGCATAAATAAATTTTCAAGATGTTCTTTGGCAACCTTAGAAGGGACCTAACAATAAGAGTAGTAAACATGAGTGGTGATAACAATTTCGTATAGATTTGGAACTTAGTTTCCAGTGACGAAGGTTTAGTTATTTACTTATTAATATTCCTCTCTATCGTTGCACCACCACTTCCCATGGATCTTTAGGAGAGGCCTAAAAAGAAAAGGGGATACCCAGAAACTTAAAGAAGTGGTTTGACTATATCCAAGTCTAGTGTTGGACAAAAAGCTGCATAAGGACTAAGAATTAGCTCTAAATGTATTATTGGGTCATGGCCCATTGAATACTAGAACATGAGGCAATGCAAAATATAGTTAGGAATTCCATGGTATGATTCTAGGATTGCTAGGTTTAATCATCGACAAAATGATCATTAATTAACTAGAAAATGTCCAACTTAGGAAAAGTAATCCTACCATTCCTAGACACCATTTTCAAAAGAAGAAATCATCCAAGAAGAAAGTTTATAATCAATTCCTTTGAATTTAAAGTGTTTACACATTCATTCATTATTGTCAACATTACCATTGATTAGAAAATGAAAGTGTCGACTGGGATGACTAACCTATGCTACAATTTCATGGGCATAGAAAGTTGGGCATGAAATCATGAGGAAATTTGATGGCTTAGTTATGATGGAGAGTAAGGATAAGAAGAAAAATAAAGTTTATATGTAATCCCCTAAATCAATTATGTGATAAGAAGTGATGAAGCTAAGTGTCGAGGCATTTAATGGCTAGGGTAAACACTACTCCCATGGGGATTTTTTCTTCGCATGGCACAATCAAGGGGATTTGTCATGTGTGAGTTGTAAACAAGTATGGTTAGGGCTCTTCAATTTTGAAACCGATTATGAGCCTAGTGCTAAGGGTATGATTGGAGCATAAATAGGTTAGGGTATCTAGGTCTTGGTTCTCATGTCTACTTTGATCAGTGGGGAGACCACAACCAAATAGAGAAAGGATATGAGTGTATGGAAATGCGAAGAAAAAAATGGAGGGCATGTGAGAGGGGGGATTTCTAATCATTAAACGAAAGTGAAGAAATAAAATTTAGGAAGGCACCCTTATTAGTCTTTGCCCATGGCAACAGGGACTATATAAATTGATTCTTCCTTCTGCACAAAAATCAAAGAATTTTTTTTACCAAAGTTTTAAAACAAAACCGATCTGTTATCCTAAGTATTAAGAAGACCCAAAACAAAGTTTTAAAATTTTTTGTTCTAGAGTGATGTTTTATCCTAAGTTTTCATCTTATTTATTGTATGAATTATTTTTTTGATTTTACATTCATCCAATAGGAAAGTAACCCATAGTTCTTCAATATTATTTGATTTTTGCAAGATCATTTGGTATTTTTCCTTAAGTTTTAACTTAGACATCTTATTTGGCCTCCTATCAAGGCAGTTTTGATGCATGTCATTGCAGGCTACATGTTCTGACACCTGTCATTTATGGGGTCCATGTTTGATGGTTCCCTTCATACCCTCCTTCATATGCTCCGACTTTTGCTTCCCCGTGAAAATTAGAAATGGGATGATAGTTCGACAACAAAAGGAGGTGCCTCTAGGAAATGCTCTGACCCCATGTCTTGTTTTCCCTTGCCATGTCAAGCCTCTAGAGGCCCAAACTTCTCCCATATGGTATTCTCATATGTTATGTTTATCAAATTTGTGCATTCATTGTCTTATTTATTAGTTGCTTCTTTATACGAGGACAAGTCCAAGAGGCCTTCATTTTTTTTTCCTTTTTCTCCTTCATCCACTCTCTTCGTTTTATCTCATTTTCATTTGGTATATATGTTAAGCTTATTTCAGTTATTTCAGTTATTTTAAAACCATCTATGTGCATTTTAAAAGGATGACTTAACATTTCATCAAGCATTCTATCAAGCATTTCATCAATCATTCTATCAAGAATTTCTATCAACCATTTCATCAAACAATTAGCATGCACACTCAAGAGATAGGAGAAAGAAGTTAAACCATTTCCTCTGGCTGTGTTCCCTCCTCTGGTGCAAAACCGTGTGCCCTCCTTTGGTGCAAATCCATGTGCCCTCCTCCTGTGTAAATCCATGTGCCCTCCTCTGCAAATCCATGTGCCCTCCTTTACAAATTTGTCTGCCCTAGCCTCCTCCCATGTTCCCTACTCCTGTGCGCCTCTCCCTCCTTCTCCTCCTTCTCCCATCCTCCTCTCCCTTCCACTTTCCATGAAAATGACCATGCCCTATCATCCTCCTGTGCACCTCTCCCTACTTCTCCTCCTTCTCCCGTCCTCCTCTCCCTTTCGTGCTCCAAATCTGTGCTCTTGTGTATAGTGGTGTGCGACTATGCATAGTGGTGAGTGTGAGCAACTCTGCGCGAAAGTGTAGTGGCCGTGTGTGATTTTAATTTTGTTTTTTTGTATGTTGTTTTATTTTCATTTTATTATTATTATTATTATTTATATATAATATATATTATATATATAATAATATATAATATATATTATTTATAAATTATATAATATATATATATATATATTATATAATATATATTACCTAACTCATAGCCCCCGAGATATAGTGATGGATACATCCTTCTCATGTGACTAAGAGCGAGGGTCATTAGGAAGGATAATATAGAGATACCCCATTTGGGAATAAATAATATTATACAATTGTTCCTTTTGGATGGCTTCATCCTCATTTCTAGGCATAGTCATGGATACATCCTTGGTGATGAGGGGAAGAAGGGATTCCAAGAACTACTCTATAACCCCCAATCACTATCAAATTGAACATGGTATACCCTCTTATCCCTATGACTCTTGAAACAATCACCCCCAGTGAACATAGTGTGACCTCAAACACACTAAAAGATGAATACATTATGGTTATGAATATAGTAACATTATAATAGATTGACCCTTCTAATACACTATGACTCTTAACCACTATAACCCTTGATCTCTTAATTCACCCTTTTTATTTATTTCAAATTATTATTATGATGCATTTAGAAAAGTAT
>JZKD02S1674570.1:477833-491199 GCA_000966675.3 Picea glauca
TTGGCATCTTTCCAACAATCTCCACCTTGACAACAATTTACATGATATATCATTTCCTTAATTAATTCATCATCTTTTCTTCAAGACAAGAGAAGAAAAACACCATCACAACTTTGCAACTTATCTAATAGTACTATTATGTGAACATGCCTGCAGGATTTTCTCCAGTATGGGCCATTCTGCCTCCATTAGTAACATGTCTAATAGACTGATGCACTTGTACATTTTTATACGCTGGACTATTAGAAAAATGCACAACACTTTGACCACCATAGAACACAACATCTTGTACTTGTCCAAACATACCTAATAGATCCTTGCATTCTTGGAAGACATAACTTGAGGTAGGTTGACTCTTGTCCAAATCTCATGAATCATAACCATAGAGTAAATCACTGCAACCATTGTAGGCGATACTTGTGCTTCTGTGATGAAGCACCAATTTCCATGTTCTTCACCTGGTTTTTCCATGTGTCTATTGACAACACCAACTACATGTAAATTGTTGTTTGTTCCCCATTGCAATAATCAAACTTCCTACTAGCATGTAATACTCGAGACATATAATCCTTTCTTCGTCATTAGTTAGGACATAAACCTTGAGAAAAGTTACAATGGAAAGCTAAAGGGATTTTACCGATTTCACATTATTCACACTGAATTTCCTTAGTATCTTCACCACATACTTCTGTTGTTATAACCAAGCTTACTATATTTCATGTCTCTATTTATTTCCATTCCCAATATTTATTTTTCTGCTCCCATATCCTTCATAACAATGTCCTAACCAATTGAGCCAACTTGTTGACCTCAACCATGTTTGTGCTTGCAACAAGTATAACGTATAACACCAAGATAATGAATACCTATCCAAATACATCCCCTTATCCAAAAAACTCCATTTAAAAGAATTTTAACATATAGCTATACTAGCAGAACTAGTGGTAACACAACATTAATAGAGACAAGATTTTAACAACTAGTGATATACTTTCATGGAAATAAATACCTTCCAAATACCCTTCTTCTACCAGTCATGCTTTGGACCTTTCATCTTTTACTATGTTTGTTTTTAGAAAAGTATATTCATCAAACACTGCATCTTTGTCCATGATGATTCTTTAGGTAGTAGGATCCCATAGTCTTCATCCATTAACATCATCACCATATCAAGGATCCACCTATTTGATATGGGTCCTACTTAGAATGCTAGTAAAAACATTTAAGCATCACAACCAATTAATTTCACAATTGAGAAATTACCAGATGACCTTTTCATACCTCTTCCAAAATCTTCCTGTCTTTTGCAATTGATGGTGATCGAGTTACTAGATAGAACAATCACTTCTTCCCATAACTATTGTTGCAACTTGGCATGACTGAACATGCCTATTCGATTACAACTTCCTTGCAATACTTTTGAAGTTTCATGGATATGAACCTACCTTCATCATATATTATCAAACACTTTATTGAACTGCCAAGACATCAACCTTTATACCAAGCCACCTTTCTAATAGGGACACACTACTTCACCTCAAACTTTTGCATTCAAACAACTTTAAACAAATCTGGCCACACCAACCCAAGTGAACCTTTTTCCTCATCTCCAAGTACTTCACACTAGATTCTCAGTGATCCACCTTAACACGAGAATTCCCTTGACCAAATTTGGTGAAGTAAGCCTTCACCGCTTACCTCCAGGCCCATTCACAATGGAGTTCACGAAGCCTTTTATAGGATTCATTACATGCAATCCATGGACACAATACTATGGGATACCCGAAAAACCACATGCTTTGACCTAAAAAATAGATTTAATTCATTAACTCTTTCATCGAGTCAAGTTTAACCCAACATACATGCCCCCCCTACATATTCAATCTACCTAAATCTACGTCTAGACTTTTGATAGGAGAACTGATAAACTAGGGGTATGCATGCCTATCCAGGTATTCTAGACATATGCCCATTTGCATGCAATCAATAATTTTTACAACTCCAAAGTAAATACATTTTTTATTATTATTTCACAGTGAGTCAACCATCATCGCCCTGTACCTTCTATGGGAACACAGGCGGTGAGACACAACATATAGAAAAAACATCATCAACCATACCTATGGATGAATTTTCTTATTTTGTGGAGTCCTCTTGGATGCTTGTTGTCTTTTCTAGAAATCCTTCTTGAGATGCCCAGATTTTCCATAGAACCATTATTTTCCCTTACCCTTAGTGTCTTTTCACTTAAACCTAGATATACCTTTCTGATCTTTCCCTCCTTCTATAGATCAACCTATGACCACCATTGTGTCTATTGTTGAGGTTTTTTTAACTGTATCTTCTCCTTATTTCCCCAGACAAGAGAGCTCCCGAAAAAGTTTCATAATCAATTGCATATGTTGAGATAAACCACATAGTTGTGACTAGATGATTCCAAGACTTAGGAAATGAACACTATAGTGTAACTTCCTTGTCCTCATATTCGTACCTTACATCCATACTAGATAATTGACAAATCAGAGTATTGAAAATATTCAAGTGATCATCAATTTTCATACATTACTTCATCTGCAAGTTGTACAACTACCTCTTCAAGAAGATTATGTTATTGAAGAACTTTTTCATACACAAACTCTCCAGTCTGTTCCACAAACCTGTTTTTGTCTCCTATTTAAGGATGTTAAACAACACTTCTTCTAGCACACACAAACGAATGGTACTGAGAGCTCTTGCATCCATATCTTTCTAGTCCTCATCTATCATGATTGTTGACTTCTTTGTCTTTCCAACAAAAGCATTTTCCAATCCTTTTTTCACAAGAAGATCCTGCATCTTGAGCTTCCATAGTGTAAATTTATTCTTACCACTGAATTTTTCCACCTCAAACTTAGAACTCTATACTTAATCCATTAGTAGAAAACTCCAAAAACAACCACTTGTAAAACCGAGCCTTTTTAAATGTGGAAGAATAATGGTATGAACAACAAATTATTAAAAAAGGTTTTTAAAAAAATATTTAATAAATAGTTCACCTTTTAATAAAACCCCTTTTAACACGCCCTCTCACATAAAAGTTCAATTTTTATTAGAGCTCGATCCTCCATAAAAAGGCAAAAAATGTACATGTCACGACCATGTCTTATGAATAAGACAAAAAAAATTCAAATTTTAATTTATACCATGAACTTCATACCGTACGAATCTTGTATTTTAATATTGGCGCTACTATGGTTCTTGAATGGGAGCATGAAGTTTTAGAGATCGACACTCCTTGAGTGTGGATGGGGGAGCGTCGATTTGTGGGCACTCTATGAGCACTGAGACACCTAGGGAGAGACAATGACCTGAAACTCACTCAACCACACCCTCCGGTTCCCAAAAAATATCTTGGCTCCTTAGTACCTTGGTCTTCTTGCCCTTACATGCCAAAAAAACATCCAAAGGTTATTGCGCTCATAGGAGACGTACACATAATTCAGCTTGGCTCACCTGTGGCACCTACTCAACCCTCTCTAATACCACTTGTTAGGTAGCAGAAGAAAACCATAGAATCAACAAGAAATATTAAACCAAGAAAAACATTTAGACAATTGACACAATGATTTATGTGGAAACCTAATATGGGAAAAACCCAGAGGAAATCATAATCAATATTATTATTATTTAAAGTATAATTACAATAGCCAACCCAGGCATACAACCATCCTCTCCTCTCATACAAACAACACCGCAGTATTGCATCTTTCTCTTACACACTCACTACACATATTTCACTCTCACTGCTATGGGTATGCTCGTATACATATCATCTCTTAAACAATTAGACTAACTTATTATAATTATACCCACCAATTAAGAAATCTATTCAATAAAAAGTGCATGCATGTACATTCCTAATATAGTGGTGTGCATGTGCATGTGACCGACCGCATGGGAAATTTGTTGCCATGTTTCCAACAATATCCACCTTGAAAATAATTTACCTGATATATCATGCCCTTAATTAATTAATCAACTTTTCTACAATCCAAGAGAAGCAAAACACCATCAAAACTCTGCAACTTCTCTAACAGTATTGTTACGTGAACATGTCTACATGATTCACTCTAGTATGGACCATTCTACCTCCATCAATAACCTATCTAATAAACCGATGCACTTATCCATTTTGATAAGCTGGATTGTTAGTCAAATGCACAACACTTTGACCACCATAGAACACCACATCCTGCACCTATGCAAACTTACCCAATAGACCCTTGCATTCTTGCAAGACATAACCTAAGGTAAGTCTCCTCTTGTCGAAATATCATGAACCAGAACCACATACTAAATCACTACAACCACTGTAGGTGATACTTGTGCTTTTGTGTTTAAAGCACCCATTTCCGTTATCGTCACCTGGTTTTTCCATGTGTCTACTGAAAATACCAACTGCATGTGAAATGATGACCATTTCCCATCGCAATCATCAAACTTCCTACTAGCATATAATACTCGATACATATAACCCTTTTCTTCTTCATCAATTAGAACATAAACCTGAATAAAACTTACAATGGAAAGCCAAAGGGATTTTACTAGTTTCACATTATTCACACCGAATTTCCTGAGTATCTTTGCCACATGCTTCTATTTTGATAACCAAGATTACAATATTTCATGTATCTATGTATTTCCATGCCCAAGATTTATTTTTCTACTCCCAGATCCTTCATAAAAACGTCCTAACCAACTGAGCCAACATGTTTACCTCAACCATTCTTGTCCTTTCAATAAGCATAACATATAAAACCAAGATAATCAATATACCATAAACACAATGGTTATACTCAGTTATTGTAAAATGTGTCTCACCGTCAAGGAATCAAACATCATGTACCTTTTTCCTAGCATGCTTCAAGCCATAAAATGATTCTTGAGTTTGCAAACAAATCTTGTTTTGCGATTTTGAGCTAACCATTTTGGTTATTCCAAATACATCCCCGTATCCAAATAACTCCATGTAAAACAATTTTAACATCTAGTTGTACTAACAAAACTAGATTTAACATGAATATAAACAAGATTTTAACAACTGGTGAGAGACTTTTATGGAAATCAATACCTTCCAAATACCCTTCTGCTACCAATCATGGTTTGGACCTTTCATCTTTTTTATGAAAGAAGATTCATCAGACACTGCATCTTTGTCCATGATGATTCTATGGGTAGTAGGATCCCACAGTCTACATTTCTTAACATCATCACCATATGAAAGGTTTACCTATTTGATATGGATCCTGCTTAGAATGCTGATAAAAAAACAGAAGCATCGCAACCGAATAATTTCACATTTTAGTATTTACTAGATGACATTTTCATACCTCTTCCCAAATCTTCCTATCTTTTGCAACTGATGGTGATCGCGTTACCAGATAGTACAACTACTTCTTTCCACAACTATTGTTGCAACTTGGTATTACTGAACATGCATATTCGATCCCAGCTTCCTTGTAATACTTTCCAAGTTTCATTGATATGAACCTACCTTCATCATATATTCTCAAACACTTGATTGACCTACTAACACATCATCCTTTATACAGACTAACCTTTCTAACACTGACACAATGCTCCATCTCAGACTTTTAATTCGAACAACTTTGACCAAATCCGGCCACACCAACCCGAGTGAACCTTTGTTCCTCATCTCCAAGGAGTTTACGCTAGAGTCTCAATGATGCACCTTAACACTAGCATTCCCTTGAAAAAATCCACCCAGGTAATCCTCCATTGCTTACCTCTAGGCCCATTTACAATGGATTTCACCAAGCCTTTTATAGGCTTGATTGCATGCAATACATGGACACGATACCATGAGACACCCGAAAAACCACGTCCTTTGACTTAAAAACCAGATTTAATTCTTTAACTCTTTCATTGAGTCAAGGTTAACCCAACATACATGCCCCCCCTACATATTCAATCTACCTAAATATACATCTAGATTTTAAATATGAGACTTGCTAGACCGGGGATACACATGCCTATCTAGGTCTTCCCGACATAATCCCATTTACATGAAATCAGTAATTTTTACAACTCGAAAGTAAATACATTTTTTTAAATTATTTCACAGTGACTCAATAATCATCTCCCTACACCTTCTATGTGAAAATAGGTGGTGAGACATAGCATACAGACAAAACTTCATCAACCATACATGTAGATGAATTTTCTTATTTTGTGGAGTCCTCTTTGGATGCTTGTTGTATTTTCCAACAATCCTTCTTGAGATATCTGGATTTTCCACAGAACCATTATTTTCCCTTACCCTTACTATCTTTTCACTTATACATGGTTGTAGCTTTATGATCTTACCCTCCTTCTATAGATTTACCTTTGACCACCATTACATCTGTTATTGAGGTTTCATTATTGGATCTTCTCCTCATTTCCTTAGACAACAGATCTCCCACAACAATTTCATAATCAATTACATATGTTGAGATAAACCACATAGTTGTGACTAGATGATCCTGGGACTTAGGAAATTAACACTATAGCGTAACCACCTTTTTCTCATCTTCGTACTTTACATCTATACTAGATAATTGACAAATCAAAGTATTGAAAACATTCAAGTGATCAACAATTTTCGTACATTATTTCATCTGCAAGCTATACAACTACCTCTCCAAGAATATGTAGTTAGTCAAGGACTTTGTCATATACAAAATCTCCAGTATGTTCCACAAACCTTTTGTTTTCTCCTCTTCAACGATGTTAAACATCACTTCTTCTACCAAGAAAAACCGAATGGTACTGAGAGCTCTTCCATCCATATCGTCCTAGTCAACATCTGTCATGCTTGTTGGTTTATTTGTCTTTCCAACAAAATCATTTTTCAATCTTTTTTGCACAAGAATATCCCACATCCTGAGCTTCCATAGCACCAAGATATTCTTACCGTTGAATCTCTACACCTAAAAATGAGAACTATGTACTTGCTCCATTAGTAGAAAACTCGAAAAACAACCACTTATAAAACTGATCCTTTTTTAATCTAGAATAATAATGGTATGAACAAAAAATTATTAAAAAAGGTTTAAAAATATATATATTTAATAAATAATTCACCTTTTAATAAAACCCCTTTTAACACACCCTCTCACATAAAAGGTCATTTTTTATTAGAGCTCAGTCCTCCATAATAAGACAAAAAAGTTACATGTCATGACCATGTTTTATGAATAAGACAAAAGAAATTCAAATTTTAATTTATACCATGAACTTCATACTGTGTGAATCTTGTATTTTAATATCGGTGCTACGATGGTGCTTGAATGGGAGAACAAATTTTTAGAGATCGACACTCCTTGAGTGTGGATGGGGCAACACCAATTTGTGGGTTCTCTATGAGTGTTGATGCACCTAGGGAGAGTTAGTGACCTGAAACTCACTCAACCACACCCTTTGGTTCCTAAAAAATATCTTGGCTCCTTAGTACCTCAGTCTACTTGTCCTTACGTGAAAAAAACATGTCCAAAGGTTCTTGTGTTCATAAAAGACCTGCACACAATTCGGCTTGGCTCACCTGCGACACCTACTCAACCTTATCTAATACCACTTCTTAGGTAGTGGAAGAAAACCAGAGCATCAACAAGGAAGACTAAAATGAGAACAACAATCACACAATTGACACAATGATTTATGTGGAAACTCAATATGGGAAAAAAACATAGGAAATCATAATCGCTATTGTTATTATTCAAGGGATAATTACAATAGACAACCCATGTATACAACCATCCTCTCCTCTCATACACAAAACACCTCAATATTGCATCTTTCTCTCACACACCCACTATACATATTGCACTCTCACCTCTATGGGTATGCTCGTATACATAGAATATCTCAAACAATTAGACTAACTTATTATAACTAGATCCACCAATTACATAATCAGTTCACTAAAGAGTGCATGCATGCACATTCCTAATAGAGCTACGTTCATGTGCAAGTGACCGCATGGGAAATTTGTTGGCATGTTTCTAGCAATCTCCACCTTGACAACAATTTACCGTATATATCATGCCCTTAATTAATTCATCACCTCTTATGCAAGCCAAGAGAAGAAAAACACCATCACAACTCTGCAACTTCTCTAATAGTACTATTACGTGAACATGTCAGCATGATTCACTCCAGTATGAACCATTTTCCCTCCATTAGTAACCTGTCTAATAAACCAATCCACTTGTCCATTTTGATAAGTTGGATTGTTAGTCAAATTCACAACACTTTGAACATCATAGAACACCACATCCTGTACCTATCCAAACTTACTCAATAGACCCTTCAATTCTTGGAACACATAACCTGAGGTAAGTCTCCTCTTTTTGAAATATCATGAACCATAACCACAAACTAAATCAAGGTAAGCGTTGTAGGTGATACTTGTGCTCTTGTGTTTAAAGAACCCATTTACATTCTCTTCACCTGGTTTCCATGTGTCCACTAACAACGCCAACTGCCTATGAAATTATGACCATTTCCCATTGCAATAATCAAACTTCCTACTAGAATATAATACTCGAGACATATAACCTTTTTCTTCTTCATCAATTAGGACATAAACCTTAAGAAAACTTATAATGGAAAGCCAAAGGGATTTTAACGGTTTCACATTATTCACACTGAATATCCTTAGTATCTTTGCCACATGCTTATGTTGTGATAACCAAGCTTACAATATTTTATGTCTATGTGTATTTCCATGCCCAAGATTTATTTTGTTTCTCCCATATCCTTCATAACAATATCCTAACCAACTGAGACAACCTGTTGACCTCAACCATTCTTATCCTTGCAATAAGCATAAAATATAAAACCAAGATAATGAATATACCATAATCACAATGGTTATACTCACTTATTGTAAAATTTGTCTCGCCGTGAAGAAATCAAACATCTTGTACCATTTCCCTGACATGCTTCAAGCCATACAATGATTCATGAGTTTGCAAACAAAACTTCTTTTGCGATTTTAAACTAACCATTCTGGTTGTTCCAAATGCATCCCCTTATCCAAATAACTCCATGTAAAATGATTTTAACATCTAGTTGTACTAACACAACAAGTGTTAACATGAATTGAAACAAGATTTTAACAATTGGTGAGAGACTTTCATGGAAATCAATAGCTTCCAAATACCCTTATGCTACTAGTCATGGTTTGGACCTTTCATCTTTTACTATGTCTTTTTTTCATAAAAGGGGATTCATCAAACACTACATCCCTGTCCATGATGATTCTATGGGTAGTAGGATCCCACATTATGCATCCCTTAACATCATCACCATATCGAATATGTACATGTTTGATATAGGTCCTAATTAGAATGCTTATAAAAAAATAGAAGAATAACAACCGAATAATTTCACATTTGAGTAATTACCAGATGACATGTTCATACTTATTTTAGATTCTCCCTGTCAATTGCAATTGATAGTGATCGAGTTACCAGATAGCACAACCGCTTCTGCCCACAACTATTGATGCAACTTGGAATTACTGAACATTCCTATTCGATCCCAACTTTCTTGCAATACTTTCCAAGTTTAATTGATATGAACCTACCTTCATCATATATTATCAAATGCTTGATTGACCTTCGAACACATCAAACTTTCGATAGACCCAAATTTCTAACCTAGACACACTTCTCCACCTCGACCTTTTCATTCAAACAAATTTGACCAAATCCAACCAAAACAACCAAAGTGAACCTTTCTTCCTCACCTCCAGAGACTTTACACTGGAGTCTCAATGCTCCACCTTAATATGAACATTTCATTTACCAAATTCGACCAAGTAATCCTTCACCGCTTACCTCCGGGCCCATTTACAATGGATTTCACCAAGCCTTTTATAGGCTTCATTACATGCAATCCATGGACACAATACAACGGGTTACCCAAAAACATGCACTTGAAAAACCATGTTCTTTGACCTAAAAAACATATTTAACTCATTAGCTCTTTCAGTGAGTCAAGGTTAACCGAACATACATGTTCCCACACATATTCAATCTACCTTAATATACGTCTATTATTTTCATAGGTGACCTAATAAACCAGAAGTATGCATGCCTATACATGTCTTACATATATATGACCATTTACATCCTATTGATGATTTTTACAACTCCAAAGTAAATACATTTTTTTTTATTTTTTTTATTTCACATTGACTCAATCATCATTGCCTTGCACCTTCTATGTGAACACAGGTGGTAAGACAGAACAAAAATAAAAAAAATTCACCAGCCATACTTGTAGCTGAATTTGCTTCTTTTGTGCAGTCCTCTTTGGATGCTTGTTTTCTTTTCCAACAATGATTCTTGAGATGCCTAGATTTTCCACATAACCAATATTTCCCCTTACCCATATTGTCTTTTGACTTAGACCTAGTTGTACCTTTTTGATTTTCCCCTCCTTCTGTAGATCGACCTATGACCATCACTACTTCTATTGTTGAGGTTTCCTTACTATATCTTCTCATGATTTCCTTAGACAACAGAGCTCCCCTAACAACGTCATAATCAATGGCATATGTTGTGCTAAATCAAATAGTTGTGACAATATGATCCCAGGACTTAGGTGATGAACACAATAGCATAATTTCCTTGTCCTCATTTTGTACACTACATCCATACTAGATAATTGACAAATCAAAGTATTGAAAACATTCAAGTGATCAACAATTTTCATAGCTTCTTCCATGGGAAAGATTTACAACCAACTGTTCAAGAAGATTATGTTAGTCAAGGAATTTTTCATATACAGACTCTCTAGTATGTTCTACAAACCTGTTGTTGTCTCCTCTTCAGTGATGCTAAAAAACACTTCAACTGCCAGACACAAACGAATGGTACTGAGATCTCTTCCATCCAGATATTCCCAGTCCTCACCTGTTATGCTTGTCGGTTTCTTTGTCTTTCTATCCAATGCCCTTTGAAATCCTTGTTGCACAAGAAGATCCCACATATTGATCTTCTATTGCAAAAATATATAATTTATGTTGAATTTCTCCACCTCAAACTTAGAACTCTGCACTTTCTCCATTAAAAGAAAACTCAAAAAACCACCTCTTATAAAACTGAGCCTTTTTAAATGTGGAAGAATAATGGTATGAACCCCAAATTATTAAAAAAGGTTTAAAAATATATATTTGATAAATATTTCACATTTTACTAAAACCCCTTTTAACACACCCTCTCACATAAAAAGGTCACTTTTTATTACAACTTGATTCTCCATAATAAGACAAAAAAATGTACATGTCACGACCATGTCTTATGAATAAGAAAAAAAACTTTCAAAGTTTAATTTATACCATGAACTTCATATGGTGTGAATATTGTATTTTAAGATTGGCACTCCTATGGGTCTTGAATGGGATCACAGTTTTTTATTGATCGATGCTCCTTGAGTGTGGATGGGGGGGGGAGTGGCACTGATTTTCCAGTGCTCTGTGGTGCAAAAAATGGGCATGCTGATTTAAAAAAAATTCTTATTTCTGAAGTGTGTGAATGATGAAACACCTCTAACGTTCCTAAGGAGCGTCAATGACTTGAAACTCAGTCAATCACACTCTCTGGTCTTAGAAAACATATGGGATCCTCATTACTTTGGTCTACTTGTCCTTACGTGCCAAAAACATGTCCGAAGTTTCTTGTGCTCACAGTTAACCTGAACACAATTCACCTTGGCTCACTTGTGACACCTACTCAACCTTCTCTAAGATGACTTGCTAGGTAGTGGAAGAAAAAAAATAGCATAAAAAATTGTTGTCTCCTCAAATGTTTTTTGTAAAATTTTGAGGAATTTCATTCGTACATGCTTAATGTGTCATTTAATATTAGTCATTTAGCCAGTATTTTATCTCCAAATTCCTGATCAATCTCCCATTGATCGTGTTTGTTGTTCCAGACTGTTGTGACTCTGCCCTGCATTACAAAAACACATAATGGTTATATTGCCTAAATCTTAGGCTTCTATTTATTTATATTTTATTTTTTTATTACCGAAATAAATAGTGATGAGTGCATTAAAAAGTATCTAACTAAGTCCAAATCTTACAGACCTAAGCTATCCATATACCAAAAAAAGTTCTTTTGTGCCTAACCTTGAGATTTGTCTTAAACTAAACTAAGCCTCTTGACCTTGATAGATTTTAGCCAAAATTTTAGGGACCCATGGGCCAAGCCACATGTTTACATATACCAAATTCCATGTCTACAGATTAAGTGCATTCAACTCAAATACATGCCACAATTCAAGTTACAAATCGACACATAAGTCGACACACAAGCCCCAAGTTATATCAAAACCCAAGCCCGATTCATTTCTAATTGTTTCATCGAATAAGTTGGGTGAAGTATTAGTGGATACAAAGGCTATAATATCCAAACGCCTGATGCATGCCCATTCAGAAAAAAACGCAGACACAGAGTAAATGCCAAGTGCCACATGAATGCGCAGTTGTCATTTGGTGAGTATAGCCGCGTCTCTCGATTCTTTCATAGTCAAGGGCATCGGATCGAAGACATCTATTCATAAGGAATAAGTACGAGTTGCGTTGAGCTTCATATTTCATTTGCCTCTGCTAAATGTTTTTGTCGATATTATAGGTGCCCAATTGTGGTTAAGAGCTGCAAGGTTTGAATGTATCCACCAAATTGCTAGAATCAAGGCATTATTATAGAGATTAAGGTTGTATGCCGAGTTGACAAAGTGAAAGCTTACAATCCATCAATGCATAACTTGAAGTGGCAATGGTGATTGCAGAGAGAAAGTTACAGGTGTCAAAGATTATTGATCCAGGTGGATATCGAGGGCCACCCACCTTTTCCAAATGGCTCAAAATAGTTTTTTGGCCATTTTGGCAATTTACTATTTTTAGCAGGTTGTCACTTCCGGGGCCATTTTGAGGGCCTAAATGAAGTTTTTTCGAGATCGAGGTTCTCAATGATAGTTGAAGGCATGATTGAGCCCCCAAAATCAATCTCCTCGATGATACCTTTCCAACGAGATATCACACGCCTAAAACGAAGATCGTATGCAAAAGTTACGACCCCAGGAAGTTGATGCACCAACTTACCCAAACGGGGCCCACATGAATTTTGGCGCTTCATCTCTTAGGGTTAGGTTTTTGGATGTCTAGGACTTTTGGAATTCCAAATTATTGTAGAAAATGCCTCCAGAGCCTCATTGTAACCATCTTATTGCGAATGCGAGTAGCCGTCACATCTCTTCTCAGAGATAAGCTGCCACCATTCTAGCGAGTCTTTCACTCTGTATTTTTACAGTC
>JZKD02S1674570.1:502297-517171 GCA_000966675.3 Picea glauca
TTTCCATATCTGGCACTCGTAGAATTGGTGCACTAGTTAGTAACCTCTTAAGCTCAATGAATGCACTATCACATTCTTCTGTCCATTCATACCTGACCCCCTTGCGTTGCAAAGTAGTGATGGGTTTCGCTATTTTTTAGAATCCTTCTACAAATCTCCAGTAATAACCTACTAGCCCCATGAAGCTCCTCACCTCATGGGCATTTTTCGGCACTGACCATTCCATAATGGCATTTACCTTTTCTGGGTCCACAGAGATTCCTTCACCGGAAATGATATGACCTAAATAGTGGAGCTATTTTTGGAAGAAGGAACACTTCGACAACTTTCCATACAATTTGTTCTCTCTAAGGAAGGACAACACTATTCGCAAGTGTTCCTCGTCTTCTCTTTCATTTTTGGAATAGATGAGGATGTCATCTAAAAGGACTTGTACAAAACGGTCTAAGTACTTCCAGAAGACGCCGTTCATGAGGCTCATGAATACTGCTGGTGCATTGGTCAATCTGAAAGGTACTACAACAAACTCGTAATGTCCAAACCGAGTTCAAAAGGCAGTTTTTGGGATATCACCTTCCTTAATCCTTAACTGATGATACCCTGATCGCAAATCGATATTTGAGAATACCGTTGTTCCTTTCATCTGATCAAAGAGGTCATATATTCACGGCATCGGGTACCTATTTTTCACTGTAGCACGGTTCAAGTCCCTGTAGTCTATACACATTCGTAAGGATCCATCCTTCTTCTTTACAAAAATTACTGGTGCGCCCCAGGGTGAAACACTGGGCCTTATTATCCCTAAGTCCAGTAACTCTTTCAACTACATTTTCAATTCACAAAGTTCCAGCACTGTCATCTGATATGGAGTCTTGGAGATTGGTTCTGCACCAGGTTTTAGCTCAATGGTAAAATCAAGCTCTCTTTCAGGAGGTAACCCTGGTAACTCGTTCGGAAAAACGTCCTGAAATTCTGACAATACCGGGTACTGATCTAATGAGGGTCCCTTCCTTTCATTCACTGCTTCCACTACGTAAAGTCGACACCCTTGTCTCAAGCATCGCTTAACCTTCATAGTTGATATAAAGTGTAATGACACTTTTCTGTGTACACCCTAGATCTCTACTAGTCTTCCTTCATCATCGACACAAAGCACCCTCTTTGTGAAACAATCTACCAAAGCTCAATGAGATGCTAACCAATCCATTCCAATGATTAGGTCATACGCCCCAAGAGGAGTGACGTATACCTTTAACCTGGTAGTACACACTCCCAAGTCTACTATACAATTATCGACACTAGGTCCTACTGCTTGTTTTTCCCCCGAAGCCATCTCGACTTGTTTAAATTCATCGTGATTGTAGGCTGCCAACCCACTCTTTTCTAATGCAGATGGTGAAATGAAACTATATGTGGCACCAGAATCAAACAAAATCTTAACATTGATATGATTTAGCGTACCTGATGGCTCCACCACCGTGGATTGATGTTTTGCCTTGAGGTTATTAACTGCTGCGTAAATCTGGTGGCTGCTACTTGCTCTCCCCATTGGTGCCTTTCCTTCTCTATGCACGAACCCTGATTGTAACTATGGGCAGTCACGTTGGTAATGGGTTCCTTCGCACTTCCAATAGGTAACACGAGATTGAACCTGTGCACTGTTATGTGACTATCTCTGAAATGAGTTCCTTCCCCTGGAACCCCTGCCCCTACTAGCTACTCCCTGGGATGGTCATGGAGTTGTCTGCACCGTTGGCGATGAACAAGATGCTGCACTCGCTGCCATTGAAATCCTTGTAAATACTGTCCTTGGCGTGACTCTGTTACCATATGGTGGTGGCCTTGAGCCCCGTCCCCTAGGAAATGTCCTCGGGGCCTTTCCTACGAACCCTGGGCGATGCAAAAATGTCGGTCTTGTACCCTCGGTCAAGTTCATATGTTCTTCCGCGTAACGTGCATTTTCCACTACCTTCACCACTGAAGATGGTTTCCACATCCGCACCATAGCTCTTATCCTAGGGTTCAATCCATAGACGAATTGTTCTTCCTGTCGTTGGTTGTTATCCATATATGACACATATTTGACTAGTTCCATAAATCTGATCTCATATTCTTCTACAATTTTGTTTCCCTGTACTAAGGCATGAAATGCCCCTGCCTGTTGTTCCTCGTAGTATGATGGTATATATTTCCTTCGGAACCTCTCCTAGAAAAGTTCCCAAGATACTGTGTTTGGGGTAAGGTGCAATTGTCTTTCCAGGTTGCCCCACTAGTTCAAGGTGCTGTCTCTTAACTGAAAAATGATGATCTTTGCCTTTGAATTGGATGCTTAGTCCCTTAACGAAAAACACCTTGTCATGCCTTCCAACCATGCTTCTGTGCGTTCACTGGCGCAACCTCCGACAAACTCCGGAAGTTTGATCTTCTACAATTCTCATGTGATGTCTTTAGGTGGAGGTCCTCCCCTTGAATCCCTTGATGCTTATGGATTACCCGTTCCAAATGGTGGGGGTTCCACTTCAGTCCCTGCCGGTTGTTGCCCCTTTAAAGTTTCATTGATGTCTTTCAACGAGCGCAGTATGAGGGCTAGTTTGGGTGATGGTGGTGGTGGCGCTGGCAGTGTTGGTGGTGCTTGCGACGCTCCCCTGCCTCGATTCCCTCGAGTCCTTACCATCCTGTATGCTTTGACCTGCATCAACCAGAGTTGTCAGGGTGAGTTCCAGGATGTTTCAAATTGGTGCTACTCAAACTAGAAATAGGGTTAGGCGTAGGTTTTCTTTACTTGTCTGTAAACAGACATTACTCCATTAGGGGATTGGCTAGGTTAGGGTTAGGGTTAAGTGTCTAAGCTTGATTTCTTCGCCCCTACGAAAATAACTATTGGTTCCTTTGCCCTGTAGCTACGCTAACCTTGTGCCTTACTCGCCACTTCCTATGCTTACTTTCCTAGTGCATATGTCACCTCCTTCCCGCTTGTCCTAGTCTAAAACCTTTTAACTTTTCGCATACAACTTGATTAAAATGACTTCCGACCTTATGTTAATTAATTTATGTCGAAAGGTGTACACCTATTGACAATGGGCATAATTAATGATCTTTTAATCTTATTTAACCTTAAACCCTTATTTGATGGCTATGCATTGAAGATGCTGGCATATTCTTAGTCGTCCTCCAAAATCAATGGGTCTGATTTATTGTTCATAACTTTCTTGCATTTATCAAGGCACCCATTAACATGTTTACTTTTTAACATTTACCTAATAACAAAAAAAGTTGCTATAAGGATATATAATTACCAGGTTTAAATGATTAAATAGGATTAAACCGTTGCATCTTAATAATTATCCCCAACTGCCAGCCATGTTTCGGCATTCACCAACGCTATGTACCTTTCGGCGTTAATGCTCTTCTTAAGACGCTTTGCTTGGTGGGTGGTCTTGGGTATGACAATTAAAGTATTTATAGGTGAAATTATTTGTAAAAGTCACATCATGTGGTGCGTTGGTAGGGCGGACTTTGTAAAGACTTGACTGGTGGGGAGGTTCGGGGTTCGATCCTCGTGGACTCCATAATTTTTTTTTTTTGTTTTACTTATATAAAAAAAATCAAAATACCCAATTAATTTAATTAAGTAATCATAATTACTTTTAATTAATTAATATACTTAGTTTTAATTTGTTGTGTATATTATATTATTATTTTTGTTTTTTTTTTAAAAAGCGCATACGTGGTGCGTTGGTGTTTGGTTGTTTCTTAAGGCTTAGGTAGTGGATGGTCGTGGGTTCAAAACTCATTGACCCTCTAACATTTTAATTAGCTTTTTAATATAGTTTAACTTTATTTTACCTTAATTAAACTAATTAACTTTTCTTACTAATTAAACTTTAATTGAATCTTTAATTTGAATTTTGATAATCACTTTAACTTTAATATCGATAATTAACTCCACAATAATTGTCTCCACAATAGTTATTGTTATTGTTGTGGTAACAATAATGATTTAATTGTGGTAACCACAACAATGATTATGTTAAATTTAATATCGATTATTAACTTTAATAATTGTGGTAACAACAATAACTTTAACTTTAATATCGACACTAGGTTAATTTTTTTTTTTTTCTAAACACTCATAAAAAAAAATCTCGTTCTTTTACTGATTTCCTAAATTTATAATTTATTAGTTTATTAATATCTATTTCTATATACTATTTATTTATTATATTTTTTGAAATTGATATCGTAAAGAAAAGAGTAATAAATACAATTATTTTCTAAATAATTAAATTAAAATGGACTTACCCAACTACGTGCATTTTGCATGCACTCCACGTGTTAGTCCGCCTCCTTCTCGGCAGGCTCGCTGCTCGGCTCCTTCGCAAATGCTCGGCTCCCTCGCAATGCTTTTGCATTCTGTAACATAGGCACTCCTCCCATTCATTCTGCTCACTTCCATTGGCATCCATTTTCTTCGAGCTTTGGTTGGTCATGGATTGTTGTCTGTGAAGTTCCATAGTAAGCATTTTTAGACCTCTGAGGAACACCATATGTGCAAGTTGTTATGAGAGCGCGAAGTGAATTTTAGCTCTCACAAACAAGCTGAACAACCCAACTGAAGAAGAACAAGAGAAATCAAAGGGGCTTGCTCAGAAGGGTCTTACACAGGCCTTTAAGCAGCTGAAACAGTTGAAAGAGCTAGACGATGCCCTTCTTGAGCAATACATTTCAAAGGATTCTAATAGATATATTTGCTTTCTCCCCTATGCCCTGCAAACATCAAGCTACGATACAAAAATTGGTCCAGAAACTAATTTTCTCATGGCATGGATTCACACAAATGGCCGACAGTTAATGCCAGATAGCAATAATAACAACACCAGGAGTACTAGTGGAAGTAATAGCACTAGCAGTAGTAGTAAGGGGAGTGGAGATGGTGATATGAAGAAGAATTCAGCAAAGAAGAAGACATTTTGGGTGTGTGAATATTGTGGGGATTCATTTGGCCAGTGGTGGGGTCATTGTCAGTCCTGCAAGAATATTAATACGCCGAAATGTTTTACTGAATCCTTGGCGCTGGAGACTGAATTCGTAGACTTGGTCATTAGTGGAATCGCGGCTGATAATTTGCAACCCCAGCTTCCGTCATATGTCACTCAAGGGCTTAATGAGGAACAATGCCTATTTCCTGAGTATACTTTCTCTATTCCTTGCTCTTAATCTTCTTTATCATATTTTCAATTTACTTGCCATTTCATCTCCTCTGTTAAGGGGACGAATAGATTTTTAGAAGCGTTAGTCATGGCGTTCCATGAAGAATTGCATCCATACGTGGAGCTTGTTCCCAAAAACGGGCCCCCAATCCATGGCCATCATGTTGTTATGGTATATTCTCCTCCATTTTACAATTTCTAAAAGAAAAATCTGAAAGGCCTGGTTTCTTGACTTTTGTGGTGGCAGCAGCTCTTTCATTTATAGGCTCACGTCATAGGTTTTATATCTATGTTTTTGACTTGTTAAAAGCCTCTGAGAGAAATATATTTTCAACAAATCCAAATACATGTTGAGAACCGTTTTATTCTTAGAACGCCCACTACTTTTAAACCCCTTTTACTCAGCCATGTTTAGCCAGCTAGGTAATGAAGAGCATGTGCACCAGTGTGAAACAGCCTCACAAATTTCATTTCAATATCATTATATTCCAACGAAAATCCATTCACAACTGAGTGATAATTTGCAAGGAGAGAGCGCGAACTGTAGTTGTAGAGTAACAGTTCTCTCTGTATTCTCTACAGTTTCTTTGAATAATTTTGCATGAACCATTGTATTTTTTTTTTTAATGTTGGAATGAATTTCTCTTGAGTGTATATGATTGTATGCTAGAAAAAAAGTTTGTGTATTTTAGCTGACAATTTCTCCCTCTAAACTCTTTCTACCGATAAATACATGATTTATTAATTTTTTTTTTAGTTTTTTTTTTTGCTCAAAATATTGAGAAAATTTAATGTCTGGTTCTAAGAAATTGGTCTTACACGCTTTCTGTAAATTGTGTTGCCAATATTCTTAAGATTAATCGATTTTATGGTGGGAACTTTAGACGATTGGAAAAAGTGGCTCATTAATAGTTGAAACCTAAATTGTTTGAGAATATTTAATTTCCAGGGAAACAATTTCGTGGTTATTCCTGTAAATTGTAATTTTTCTTTTATTGTCAAGCTTCAGAGGGCCCGATGGATCAGACAGACCAGGTTGCAATCCCAATTCATTTTGAGGATTGTCATGGTTGTCCAGCTCGTACGGAACTGAAATTCTCATTTTCAGCTTTGGATTTTTGAGCTGTTGTGTTCGGGATTTTTTTTTTCGATGAATTGTTATGCATTCCTATGAAAGGGTGTTCGATTTAGTTTTTCCAATTGGCCTTCTTGGACTATATATATATATATATCTATATATATATATATATATATATATATATATATATATATATATATATATATATATATATATATATATATATATATATATATATATATATATATTTTTTCATGACCTTGAAAATCTATGTATCAGTATCATTCTATGCAATCACTTTACTATTTGTTTAAAGTAGTTTACACAAACATGGTGGCCGTTTTTGGCCCTAGCATTCGAACCTGGCTCTGATACCAAATGTAAGGGGTGGAATTAAATAAACAACCATTTAATTTACAACATAACAGTAAAATTCAAGAAATTTCTATAATTTAGCACATTCGCCTACAAATTTATCAATTATAATAAAATTCTATAAGAGATTAAAACAATGCATAATTTGAAATAATACATGAACCTGATGCTAATAATCCTCCATTTATTTGTCGCTTGCCTCCTTGACCGCTTCTGCAAAACACTGCCCAAAACCTAGTTCCTCCCTACCAACTAGGTAACTCCCTAGCTCCAGGATATCATAAGGATATGCTGGCCACCGTGCCCAAAACCTCCAGCAACCCCGGTGCACTCATACAATCCTACTCCATAATTTCACTTCTCTCTGCAAATCCAGAGCTCCCAAAATCCATCCCCCAACCTCTCATGGAATGACCTCTCGTACCTCCTTCCCTTCCTTATTCCTCCTTCACCGACTCCCCCCGCTTCATTTACTCCCTACCTAACCCATTTATTACCTTCTTATCCTTTCCCGTTAATGCCCCTTATCCCATTTATTTAATATCTTATCCCTTGTAGTTAATATGTTATCCCTTATCGGGTACGTAACTTAATTTAATAATATAATTTGTTATCCTCCTTTTATTTATTTACCTTATTAATTAATGAGTTAGTTAATACTTAAATTAATCATTAACAATCATGAATAACTAATTAATAATAATTAATTAGTTAATGTTATTTTAAGAAATAATTATGGTTTAGCTAATCTTTTAGGACAGTTATATTATTAAAATAATTATAATTAATAATCATATACACCTATTTAAGCAGGGTCATTACAACATTGTTGTTTACTAATCTTAATAATTCAAAGTTTATCATTTGTTTGGAGTTGGATAGACTTTGTTAGACATTGAGATGTGTACATCTATACCTAGTTGTATGTTACATGATATATTCTCATGATAAAGATAGTTATTTGATTGTTTAAACATGAAAATTAAAATGGGTAAGTTCGATACATGTATACCAATTCAAGTTATGTTGTGAATGTATAATGGATGGAATGCATAATATAAATAGGAATACATTTATTAATTGAGTGTCAATGAAAATATGGATTCTTATATAAATTTTTGGTGTATCTGCATGAATATGACTTATTGGTAAACTAACCTATAGGTTGATGAGCTATGTGATAGCCAAATGACTATAATATTGAGGTAACTTGGATGTCATAGACATCAAGAAGATATCGTATGCTATAAATTGTACTTACTATTTAATTTATGATTCAAAATATTACAATTATCTATGGTAACTGTGGTTTTGACAGGATGCACAACTTTCCCATAGTGGATGTTTGATGACATGACTCTAAGAACAATATTTGCACAGTATCGCTTCATGTAGGGTGTTGACTCTCATTATATGAGGAGGGGTGGAGGTATTTCCCATCATTTATCCTACGAAACCTCGAGTCTTAGGAGGGATGTGTGAAGTCACGCTCCCTGGACGTGTGATGGAGACTGCCATTTTCCTGTTGGGGAATCTTGGTAGAGATATATGACACTTCTTCTTATAGGTTCTATCTGGAGTTAGGTCAATATAGTTGACGCTTCATCTTAGTCCAACAAAGGAAATGATAGGATGGAAGATGGAAGTAGGTTAGGAAGGAAGGATGATTCAATGTTAGTTGAGAATACTGATTAGGGATTAGAGATGCCACTATTGTTTACTCACTTGGCTCCTACCATGTTTAAAACCCTATTTGGATTTCCTATTGATATTTTAAGTGGCATAATGATTTATTGATGAATTAGTGTAATTTTGTTCGTTAAGATTATTAAATGATGAATTACTTGATCTGTTGTCCTACATGTCTCGTTGTGATCACATAACAACTATTCATTAGAGGAAATGATTATTTATCATTAGTACATGCATGAGATACGTGTCCGCTAGTTACACACATATACCCTACACATGTACACTAGTACAATTAATGAATGTATTAATTATTTAAATAGATTATTAACTATTTAATTGAATGTTATTGATTATGTAAATTATATTGCATAAAAAATATCTAGAAGCATTAAATACCTTCTTTGACTTTGATTGATAGTTGGTATGATGAATTAAATGAGGGTGGTGGGTTGTCATGTACATTTTGGGAAAAATTGTCAACTTGCATTTATTAGCTAGCATGAGAAGAAATACTTTGCATTATATTAATTGTTGTTCAATGCAAGTCATTCATATTTTAGTTTTATTTTAATATTTTCCCAAAAATTTAGATAAGGAAGGTTAATGGATAATAATGAGGGTGGTTGAGGAGACTTGGCAAAGGGTGTATGGAAACTTGATAAATAGGGAGAAGATATGGAGAGGGAGGAGCATCATGAGAGGTTGTGAAATATTTGGAAGATATATTTCTTATGATGGTTTTCTTTTGGCATTTGTGTTTGTTTGTTTTTGGAGTCACGAGCATGGAGGGCCAAGAAAATAAAGGGTTTCTTGGAGCTATGAAGTCATATAGGCTCCTAGTTGGGTGGGAATATTCTGTTGTTTCCTTTTGGGAAAGTGAAAGAAAAACAAATGCTTGGAATAACCTTCCTACTACTCGAAGGACTACATTGCAAATGGTCATCTTCAACATACTAGGGAGGAGGTATTTTACTTGGTATATTATGTTATGTTCTATATAATATTTTAAATCGTAAAGATAAATTATTACTTATCTCATCCTCTTATTAGATTCACATATTTGGTTACAAATTTGGAATATTTAGCATTGGAAAATTTGTAAAAGAGTTATAAATATGTAGTAGGTTATTTCATGTATGAAAACACAAAATTTTGTTTAACTAGATGAATGTATTTGAGTTAGAAAATATTATTTTGTAGCATCCCATGGAGAGATATTACAATTCGTGAGGAGCAAAGTGAAGTCTTCGCGAAGTCACAAAGAGCGAAGTAGATATGGATTGTCAAATCCAGAAGAGGACATGAGGAGGAGATCCACGTATTTCAGAGAAAAGGTACTCTGGAAGGCAAAGAGGGAAGATACCCAAAGGCCAGAGTCCCGAAGATCTCTCGGTCGTCCATTTAGAGAGGCACATGGAGGGCGGATTGAGACTCCTCCAGTTTAACATTCGACGCTTTGCAAGCGTTGTGTGTTAGAGAGGAGAGAAACTACTGAAGGCCAAAGCACTGAAGGACTAACACACTTTGGGTTGAGCCTCAGGTCATATCCCATGGTCGCATGTGGAGAGGGGATAATGGGACAAGCTAGCACCTATCGGCTTTGATATTTGAAAAAGCACTTAGAAGCAGAGTCACGGGTTCCATATAACATGCGCCCAAAGAAATAAAAGGGCATGTGTTAATTTGAATTAGGGTTGGCAAGGTCCTGAAGGGACGATTCATCTCAGTTTGCAAAGATCCTTGACCAGGAGGTCATGTAACCCCCATGAGGGGAGGGGGTACTACGTAAGGTGGTGTCAAATCCTAAATTTGTTTTCAGGTAGTGGAGAGTTGATCCAGATTATTTTCTGCATGAAATGAGAGTAGAGATATAATAAAGCAATGTACAAAGATATCTCAGATATACAATAATATAACAAAAATGTATCAGATATGAAACCATAAACACAGAGATACAATAATAAACAATTTTCTATTAATGAGTGAAAATGTACAAAGACTGTAAAAATACAGAGTGAAAGACTCTCTCGAATGGTGGTAGCTTATCTCTAAGAAGAGATGTGTTTGCTACTCACATTCACAAGAATATGATTTTACAATGAGTCTCCAAAGGCATTTTTATCATAAATAAAATCCAAAACCCTAACCCTGGAAAATGAAAATTCAACACTTTTGTAGACCCCATTTTGAGTAGTTTTGTGTATCAACTTCCCCGGGGGTGTAACTTTGGCATACGATCTCTGTTTGGGGTGCATGATAGCTCATTGGAAAGGTATCATTGAGGAGATTAATTTAGGGGGATAAATTAGAGCCTTTAGCTATAATTTAGCATCTATATCCAAAAAAACCTTTATGTAGGCCCTCAAGATGGCCACAGTCGTTAAAAACTGCTAAAAATACTAAATTACCAAAATTACCCGAAAATTGTTTTGAGCCAGCTGGAAAAGGTGGGTGGCCACAAATATCCACCTAGAACAATCATCTCTCCTTAGGAAGTAATGGTATCCATTTCATTGAGTGCCTGGGGGAGAGGGAAAAGCGTTTGTTGAATCTGCATCTTGATTAGTTGCTTGCCTTGTTGGAGAAGTTGCACAACTTAGCTTGTTGAAGGTTGTCAAAAACATGTGGTTGGAAGGGTTGGAACTTTTTAACAAGTCTGGATACATGAGATGCATGTATACATAATGAATCTTTACACTTTTCTTCAATATTGTTGACCTCGTTCTGTTGGATAGAAGGTGCTTGGGCCGAGGTTGTAGTGGTTGCAGTATCCTTCTTTTCACCTTTTGAACAGATTGTGAAGAAGCTAAAGTTTTTAGTATGAGATAATACCTTGTGACACTATTTAGGTGGAACAATAGTCAAAACTATATCTGGTATTCTGTAGAGATGAACCTCCAGATAAATAATGACACTGTAGGGTCAAGACTCATAAACATGGCACTTCCAAATATATGGTTGGCCCAAGAGAACATCACAGGAATCCAGTGGAGAAACAACGCATAATACTTTATCCTTTAACTATTGGATGTCGTATGACAATCGAAACTGTTGGCTGACATGGACATCTCATCCCTGGCAAATCCACCTGATGTTGTATGGTTGCAGGTGTGGTGTTGTTGACAATCCCAACTGTTTGATGACCTTTGCTGAGATGAGGTTCTTCTGGCTTCCTCTATCAACAATAAAATGAAGTGAGGTCCCCTTCACCGACATCTGTGAGTGAAAAATGCACTCCCCCTATTCAGGATCTATTGGTTCTTTTGGTTTAATTGTTGTGGTCGTGACAATAGTAGTGGGGATTGCATTGATGATCTGTCTTTTACCAGTATTTTCATAATCAGATTCTGAATCAAGGTTTGTCTTCTTTTCTTTGATCTCGACCACCAATGATTGTTTTGAGATGACATTCCTCAGGCTAGTTTTGGGCATAGATTACATACATTTGTACATATAGGGGATTCTTGAGCCTTCCTTCTGACTACTCTAGTGGTTTCACATCATAATTAAAGAATTCTACCACTAAGATTATTACAAATAAATGAACATTTACAATATAGATACGAGTCGATGCTCGAAATATGTACAATCCTTTGGTCATTAAAGAAATTACAATCTCCTAGATTGTTTACAATGGCTCATGCCGCAAAATCTTACGGGCCTTTAATTACATTATATTCAAAACATTAAAGTGACGTGCTCTCCTTGAAATCCAAAACCAATTTGAATGTGCGCGTTGGATGCTGATTTGTCCCTCGCTTGGCCTCATTGAATGTTGATGGTGATGATCCTACATCATACTCCTCTAGACAAAAAGATTCATGGACTCTTGTCCATTAGCTCCCCCATTGTCTTTCCATGTTTCTGGATATCAGTTTCAATTATCCAACTGACATCTTCTGCTGGATGGTCTTTCCACTTAAGAAAATACTCATAATAAACTTTTCTCTTGGTCTTTTTAGCAATCCTTTGGTCCAAAATCTTCTTTATTTGTGGCCTCTCTGCTATGGGAATTTGTCACTTCCACTGAATCTCATCTAGATCATCTGTCCCTTATGTATCATCCATCTTGTAAGGGTATAAGTCCACTACATTGAATATTGGTGATATTTGAATGTCCTCTGGAAATTCAATCTTATAAGCATTTGTAGATAATTTTATGAGGATCTTAGAACATCCTATCCTCTTCATCTTCATCTTGTTATATTTCCCCTTCATAAATCTTTCCATCCTCCGGTGTGATGAGACTTGATCTCCAATTTCAAAATTCACCTCTCTTCTTCTTTGATCTACTATGTTCTTATATTTATGGTTGCTATTATGTAGTTGTCTGTTGATCTGATCATGCAACTTCTGCATTTCAGAAACAAAGTCCTCTCCTCTTTCACTTCGGGATTCATCTCGTCCCAAATCTCTCAATTATGAAATTCTTATTGGATGCATCCAATATACTATCTTGAATGGACTCTTACCAATACTCCTATTTGGTGATTCTTTATATGCAAACTCTACTTAGGGAAGAATTTGATCCCACTCACGGTTATGTTCAGTGACCAAACTCCTTAATAGATTCCCTAAACTTTGATTCACTACCTCATTCTGTTCGTCTTTCTGAGGATAATATGTTGATCTAAAAGACAAACTTGTCCCTAGCTTCGTCCACAAGGTCCTCCAAAAGTGTCCCACAAATTTAGTATCTTTGTTTGAAACTATACTCTTGGGCAACCCATGCAATCTCACAATCTCCTTGAAAATGTGTGTGATTCCAAAGGAGGAAGACAATTTTCATGTCATGTGTGTCATTTTCTCTTGTTGTATCCATGTGTGGAAATTCTATGTAATTTATAAAAATCCTTCCTTAGTGTACTTGGTTAGGTGTGGTGTAACTGGAAGGGAAATTTGGCTACATGTTTTGTTCCCTTTAATTATTCATTGATGAAATATTGTTTGACGAATGTTGTGCTATATGTCCTTATTGATAGATGCATAAAGAATATAATATTGATTTGGATATATCTTGTGTTCAGACTATTATCCTAGATAACCGACAAGCATAGTGGCTGAGTACCTAGGTGTTTTGGTATATGGAAATATGTCCATAGGATGGCTAGTTGCTTGGTCTTTATTGGTTGGGTACCTAGGTATTTTGGTAGATGGAAATATGTCCATAGGATGGCTAGCTGCTCAAATTTTATCATGGTTGGGCAACTAGGTGTTTTGGTAGATGGAAATATGTCCATAGGATGACTAGTTTCTCAAACTTAAACATAGTTATGATGTGTATGTGGAAAACAATGTCTATTCTCCTATTTCTCTTTATAATTAAATCTCATTTATGTTATTCATCTGTGTGTCATCCATTAATAAAACCCATAACATATGATGTTTAAAAACTAAAATGTTGATTCAAGTCTAGAGAAGTTCATAAGTGGGTTTCAAAGATAAAATATGAGCAAGATTGATATGGTGCATTCAAATGACTAGAATAGAATTTGATTGATAAAGAATTGCTAAAACAGAAGATTGCATTATTCAAATTACAATTTTGGGTATTGGGATAAATTAATAACTCCATAATTAATTAAATATTGATATTAATTTGTAAAGGTTGAAATCACACTTTAACATCAAATTTTCAACCAAATTTTGATGAGATTGGGAGGAAAAAACCATTTATAATATGATTGCCCCTTATCCCAAGCTGACAAGAGTGGGCCCACGAACGATGTATAGAAACGCTCCCTAAATAAACGGTTTCAACCTGATAACGTTCAGGACACAAATGAGACATGTCTTTGTCCACGGCTACTGCCATGTTCAGACTAGGGGCCACTGGCTACCCTGCACGGCAAAGTCTTGTAATTGACACAAGTGTTTTTAAGTAATCTGGCGACACGCTGCGTTCAGACTGACATTATGCTTAGCAACCTGGTACAGATTCCATCGTCATGACAGTGGAATACGGCTATGTTTGGCTTCTGTACAAAGTTCGTGCTCCAATTTTTAGTGAAATATTTGAAATATTTCAAGCACGCCCTCTTGGTTCTGCTATATAATAATCGCAGTCGGAATGCATTTTGCCTACCGCCCCCTCTGGATTCTGTAGTCTAATTCTTTTCGAATCGCATATTTCTTGTGTAAACGAAAAGCTTAACAACACAAGGAAATAAACAATTCTAAGCCGCTAAGAAAGATCAAATGGCTTGCACGAAAAAACAACTGAGGACACTTCCTTTACTTGTATCCGCCATTCTACTACTTTGCACTGCAAACGCCATTCGATCTTTCACAACAGGTTTACCTCATTCCATTGCCTCGGCACATTTCCGTTTAATTTTTTCATTTGTTATACTACTTCTTGTTGTTCCAGGGCAATCCATTTGCTACAAGTAACGTCCCTTGATCTTTTAACTAGGATTTTCTTCCAGGAATAACAAGGAAAATTTGTATTTGTGAACTCTTTTTCTTATTATATTTGAGGAAATGATAAGACATAATGTTGTTTACACACATATAGCA
>JZKD02S1674570.1:524554-605408 GCA_000966675.3 Picea glauca
TACAGCTTGTTTTTCCCCCGAAGCCATCTCGACTTGTTTAAAGTCATCGTGATCGTAGGCTGCCAGCCCACTCTTTTCTAATGCAGATGGTGAAATGAAACTATCTGTCACACCAGAATCAAACAAAATCTTAACATTGATATGATTTAGCATACCTGATGACTGCACTACGGTGGATTGATGTTCAGCCTGACGGTTATTAACCGCTGCGTAAATATGGTGGTTGTTACTTGACCTCCCCATTGGTGCCTTTCCTTCTGTATGCAAAAACCCTGATTGTAACTCTGGACAGTCCCATTGGTAATGGGGTCCTTAGCATATCCAATAGGTAATATGAGATTGAACCGATGCACTATTATGTGACTGATTCTGAAATGAGTTCCTTCCCCTAGAACCCCTGCCCCTACTAGCTATTCCCTGAGATGGTTGTGGACCTGTCTGCACCGTTGGCGATGAACGAGATGTTGCACTAGCTGCCATTGAAATCCCTATAGCTACTGTCCTTGGCATGACTCTATTACCATAAGGTGGTGGCCTTGAGCCCCCTCCCCTAGGAAATGTCCTCGGGGTCTTTCCTACGAATCCAGGGCGATGCAGAAATGCCGATCTTGTACCCCGTATTAAGTTCATGTGTTCTTCCGCATAACACGCATTTTCTACCGCCTCCACTACTGAAGACAGTTTCCACATCCGCACCATAGCTCTTATCTTCGGGTTCAATCCATAAACGAAGCGCTCTGCCTGTCGTTAGTCATTGTCCAAATATGAAACGTATTTGACCAGTTCCATAAACCTGATCTCATATTCTTCTATAGTTTTGTTTCCTTGTACTAAGGCATGAAATGCCCCTACCTGTTGCTCCTCATAATATGCTAGTAGATATTTCCTTCGGAACCTCTCCTCGAAAAGTTCCCAAGATATTGTGTCTTGGGTAAGGTGTAGTTGTCTTTCCAAGTTGCCCCAGCAGTTCAAGGCGTTGTCTCTTAACTGAAAAATTGCAATATTAGCCTTTGAGTTGGATGCATAGTCTCAGTACCTCCGTGAAGAACACGGGGTTGATCGAATCAAGAAATTACATAACCCTTCCTTATACTTTGGTAATGGATGGTAATTTCCTATATCTATATTTTTTTTGCAGTGCGAGAAAATGATTTGCTTGTAATTCCAACTCTGTATGGATTTCGGCATTTTGCTTTCAATTTATTTCACTTGTATTCATAAATTCATTCATCGGTGTATACCTATTGTTATTTGTGTATATATGTTGTTATATGTGTATACAGGATCGTTCAATTTCATCAACCGAGCCAAAGCGGCTCTTTGGATCCCCCGGGAATCACTGGTCAATATACGACCCACAGGTCTTTCCCATTTCTTCATGGCCTCTGCCTGGGACCGCACCCAAATTTCCCCCTAGGAATCCTGTTTATCGGGTTTCAGGGTTTCGTAATCCCCGATGTCGAGAATTTTTGTTCCTTCAAACTCTCGATTTTCAATTCACCGATACGGAACTTTATGTGCTAGCCCTCCAGGCTAGACATCCCTCTCATATGACTGTCATTCCACATGACCCCAACCCTATCCTACATCAGAGTTTCAGGGTTCCAAATGTTGAACCTCGCAAGTCCTTAAGACTCGCGATTCTACGATCCCCGGTATGCCGATGCGCTTCCTTCAGACTTTAGCCCCTCCTGGCTATGTTCTGGGCCCATATGACCCTTTCCCATGTGACCACCATCATACTCTTTGTCGGGATTCGAGGTTTCGCGACTTCCACTGTCAGGAACCTCTGCCCGTGCAGTCTCCCGATTACCGATCTATCGATGTGTTACTTGTGCGTTATCCCTTCGGGCTAAGTTCTTGGTCCATATGACCATTATACCACAAGGCCACAGCCTTGTCCCTTGTCGGGGTTTCAAATATCGCAATATCGAATTGCATGAACCCCGTTTCTACGGGATTCCCGATATCTCTATGCCCGATGCGCCTCTTCCTTGTGCATTCGCCCCTTTTCGGCTATGCCGAGGTCCATGTGACTGGTTCCTATGTGATTATTTCCTTATGGCTCCCCATCGGGGTTTCGGTCCTCCTCAAGCAAGAATTTCATCAATTCAAAATTTGCGATGCCTTTCTGCATTTACCCTTGGTCAACGAATGGTTTAAAATATAAATTTTCAGCGCCCCCCTTAAAATTTTATTTAAGGGGGTTACACTTTAACTTTTTGCGAGTTTAAAGGTTAATGAAATCGGGATTCGGGGTTTCCTGTAACAAAGGATCGATGTAACTTGAATCATGAAACCCCGATCTCCGATTTCGCGATGTGATTATGTCTTAATTAAACATCCATTAAATAATTCTTTTAATGAAGGGTTAAGAGTTAAGTTAATTATGTCGTTCTTTTGGGGTTCACGATTTCATAGTGCATGGACACCTTGTCCACGAAACTCGCGATATCCCGATCCACGATGCAATCTGTCACCTATCCACTGTTGACCCTTCCATGGGCCCCATTGTCCCTTGGCCCATCGGGAAATCGCATTTCGCAATTTCGTAATGCATGGATACTTTGTCCATGAGATCCGCAATTTCCCAATCCACGATGGCCCGATGGACGACCTCCTGTCGGAGCTTTTCCCGATGGCTCCAATCAAGACCACACATCCCAAGAACGGACGGTCCTGATTGCCTCTCACTGTTTTGGGGTTTTCGATACCAATGTGCCTATGTCCATGGAATTCCCAATCTCCTCAAATCTCGACTCTCCAATTGGCTGACAGCTGGCCCCTCTCGATGGCACTATCCTCTCTCTCTGATGTGCTGTCAGCTGGCCCCACTCATCGAGGTTTCAGACTTCGCGATTTTGAAATGCAGAGATTTTGTGTCCACGAAATCCCCGATACGCCGATCCCCGACTTTCTTCGGATCTCTGACATGCGTCCTAAATGGATGGACGGTCCATGTTAAGCCTCAGACTTTGCCAAACTCCAACCCAAAAGTACTTTTCTGTGTGAGTCCCGATGGCTCAAACGTTGATGACTCTCCGATGGTTGCCACCTGTCCCAATCAAATGGATGGCTCTGATTGTACCGGGGTTTTCACCATGGATTTCCTCGACCTCTTGATCAAAGAACTCCCAATTTATCGACTCTCTTCAGATCTCCGCCACGTGTCTCACCCTGATGGACGGTCCAGATCTGATCTCTCTATTTCGAGACTTAAAATGTCCCGACTTCCTTGACCTCACAAATCCCAATTTCATGAATGTCGATATCCCGATGCCTTCACACATATCGTCGGGATTTCTCCTCCTGTATCCCTTGAGGACTTAACTCCCTCGCAACTCCATGTAGATCCAATGGTTGTCGGGTATCCACCTGAGATTTAATGGCTCAGATACGGTCTCCTGCGTAATATACAACTCTCCTTTAGGATAATGATTAGTTGCATGAAACTTTGCGCGGTGTAAAAATTTCTCTCTTTGGCACGATTAAAATTGTATGGGTCGATAGTTCCTGAGATTTTTCATTATTAAAAATTCATCAAGGCTCATACAGGCAAGTAGTTTTCACACTTCCTGCGCAATACAAGTCTTCAAAAATTTCCTTTTTCCTGCTGCGCATTCGCAGTTCCTCTTTTAGGTAAGTTCGAGATGAAGTAGGCCTTTCCCAGGTCTTGCGAATATCCTCTTGCATTTTATTTAGTGTAGTTCATGTAGCTATTAAATTTTTCCAACTTCAAGTCTTCGATAGAAGCTTCCCTCAACATTTTCATCGGTTTCAGGTGTCTATTTTACCCGAAACTTCATTGACAAGCGTTGCTCAAATAAGATTAAATTATCAACTCTCTTTTCCACGCTAAATAGATTTATTAGGCTGCTTTAATGGTAGCCATTTCGTGGGAAGTGATCCTTCAAACTATTTGGTTCGCTGCCACTTATTTTAAAGGGCATTCCTTTGAATATTTAGACTAAGACTGTATTATCCATTCATGATCCAGTTAAAGGGTATTGCCTAAAGTTGTTGCTTGTGATATATGAGATTATTTGCTTGGGTAACGTAAGGGTGCTACCTGTATATTTTCGGATACTGTATCAGTCATATTGGGTCAAACTGAACGTGTTTTGTTTGTAGTTTAAGCGTGGCTGGGGTTAACACTCGGGGTTTTCGACCCTTAGGCCTAGATTTCGAACTAAGACACTCTGATACCATATGTAACAACCAAATATTTCTAAACATCATTAAGTTTCATAAGAAATTTATTTCATAAACTGAGATAATAACTTCATAGCATAATATTGATTTTCATAACAGCAACTTCAGTAACTTAGATTTATCAATGAATAATGATTTCATGGCAGAATGAAATAAATACATAAATTAACAAATTACATGGTTCTGATGCTAATTTTTGTTGCCTTGCTGCCTTGTTGTTGCCTTCCTGCTACCTGATACATAGATCAACCCTGCCACAAACAAAGAATAACTGCCCAAACCTACTATCCTCCCTGCCAACTAGGAAAACTACCTAGCTCCAGGATATCTATGGATATCTATGGATATCCTGGCCCCCATGCCCAAAACCTCCAGCAACTCGGTGCCTCAACTGATCAAAAGCCACAGTCATAAACTCTCTGCTAACAGAAAATCACATAGTCCTCAGAATCCATCCCCCTTCATCCTCCGTTCGCATGCCCCTCATATAAACTTCCCTCCTTCCCTTATTCCTCCTTCACTGACCCATGCAGTTACTTCTTCAACCACCCCCATGCATGTCCCTGATCCTTCCTTTAATGTTTATCTTCTCGAGATGAACAGGTTATCCCTTGTTGGGTACGTAACCATTTTATAACATATTTCATTAATCTCTTAAATTTATTTCTCATCTCATTAAATGTGATATGTAGTTAAATTATTACTTATTTAACCATAATTATATTCTTTAATTAATTTTACTTTATAATCTTTAAACATTTATCCAACTAGGGTTGTTACAGTCCCTTTGCTTTAATAGAAATAGACTGTTGGATTTTTGCGCATAAATTTATGTCCCCAGGATTTAAATTCTTATACACTTACCTAACTGTGTCAACATTAGTCTTCAAGTTCTGATTGTAGTATGTGACAGGAAAGGTTTTAAGGAGATTAATGAATGGCTTAAGAGTGGTTTACAAGTGTTTCCATTGATGGCTCTACTTTAGTTATGTTACAACTTGTCCTTACCATAAAAAACTGAACCCGATCAAGTCTGCGTCATTCTCTGCACAACTGAACTAACTAACTCCCCTCCGCTTACTGGAGTAACGACAAGATAACTTCAAAGTTTGGCATCTGACTAGTTTCACTGGACAATCATGGTTTTACTGTTGGTTTACTTCATATCTTCTGCATTTAGGGAGGCGGATGTAACTGTCAGGAGGAGTTTAAGACTTTGTCTGCAAAATTAATTAAGGGTCCTACTAACCTCGGCCCCGATGTCTCTTTCTCCTACTCACAATCTTGATGTGCTAGTGTTTCCCTAGTGTAAGGTTTGTACCTCCCATTTTGTAAAGAGTGTACTCGTGCCTCTTAGGTTTTTGCGATCTCATTTCTCCCTTGTGCCTTCGAAGGAAAGGGTTCTATGTTATGAAATCTTCCACAGGGAAATTCTACCGCCTCCGCGAGAAGCCTTTGGTGCAGTCGATGACAATACCTTGTAAGTTTTCTTTAAGGGACTGTCGTATTTCAAGTTCGAACAGAGTTTTCTATTTTTGGTTGAAACCGAGAAAGAATTTGTTTTCTGTGCACTTTACTATGGGTTTACAGACCTTCTTTACTCCCGATAATCATGTTTAGAGTATACGAGTTCTTTTTTCTTTTAGTAGTGACAATAGAAGAGGTTTCTTACTGTAACCATGAGTTACAAATCTTTACCTCTGTGAACCTATATTTCATGTTCACTGTTTGTGTCTCGTGGGTTTATTTTTGGTTCAATCTTTTTTTCGCCCTATACTTAGCAACTATAATTTGGAGTAACTTAGAGTAGTTTTGAATAGTTTACACCTTCGTCATGCTCCAGGAACTAAAGGGTCCAACTGGGTTCTCAACGTATATGTTTCTCCTCTGTGTCTGGTGCATAACATTTGTAGATAGATAGTGGTCTATCGGTAATTTATCCCTCGATGATGTTAGGTTATTCTCCACCAAGAATTTTATTGGTGAAAAGTATGATAACGTTCTTTGCATTCTTTTCTTTGTTCGTAAAGGGTTTTTATCAAATGATTTCTCTCTTGAATTCACAATGTGATTTTATTTTGTCAAGGTAATTATTTGAAATTCTGTATAAAGGGTTTTTCTCTGTATTAATGGTGGGGCTCTTCCTATTGCGAGGGTACCCACCAAGAGCTCTTGGACCCTTCTCCCCTCGGTCAGGGTTGACTATGAAGAAAAGTATGGTAATAGGAGGGTGTCGCGTTTCAACCCTAAGTTAAGTGATCCAAAAACTATGGTTATCAATATTCCCTTTCAAATTTATAGAACAGGATTCTAGTCTGTAACTTTTCTAATGTTTACTGTGATGGCCGAATGCAGGTGTGCCCACTTCACAACGCGGGTTCTGGCCTCTGTTCATCATGACAAAGGTACTCAAGTTCGAAAATATGACTCTTCAACTTGTTTTTGAAACCACGACATGGAGGTCTCGATTATGTTCGTAGTTTTCTAATGTTAAGAGTAACCTTTATTCATGCACCGATTCCCTGTATCGGATATCTAAGAGATAATCTCGTTTTGTTTTTCAAAGTTCCAATTAAGGATATATATATATGAGCATGTTGTAGGAGATAACTGATATTCTAAAGCTAGATTTTAGCGAAAATAGTTCTAAGTTTTTCGTGCACTGTTGGGAAAAACTCTTAAATAAGTTAAGCTTAGAAAAGGGAGGGATATTGTTTCTATTTGGAAAATAGCTTACTTTCGGCGTCCTGTATACCACTTTTGTAATAGTAAGTGTTCAAAAATATTTAACATTTGTAACAACCATCCTTGCTTGACTACATTATGGTCTATAAGATTTGTCTATTGTGAATGAAATTCTTGTTTTTTTTTTCTTTTTTTAAAATTACCCCAACAAAATCGTTATCAGAGGTCTCGCATCTTCAGTCTCTGTGTATTCGTATGTGTTTGTTTTTTGATTGGTTGCTTCTTCAACAAAGATTTCATTACTCTATAATTTATGTAAATGCAAAGCGATTTAATAGATATCCTATATGGTACCATAATAAAAAATGCTTTGTTTCCTTTCTGCGCACAACATATATAAGATATGTCATATGTTGTTAATGTAGTAGTGAGTTTATTTATCTATTTCCTGTAGTATTATCCTAGCATGATTATGTCGTCCAAATTAGGGTATTCTTACTCCTTGGATTACGTTCGTTCCCATATGATTCATCATTCTCGACTGTATAAGTGGATTTTGTTTAAAGTTTGAAACATACATATGCATATAATAGCTTTGTTCATGCATTGATATATATTCAACTCTGTTTAAATTTTGAAACATATATGTGCATATAATAGCTCTGTCCGTTCATTGATACATATTCGACTTTGCTTAAGGTTTGAAACATGTATGTGCATATAATAGCTCTGTTCGTTCATTCGACTCTATTTAAAGTTTGAAACATATATGTGCATATAATAGCTCTGTTCGTTCATTCCACTCTATTTAAAGTTTGAAACATATATACGCATATAATAGCTCTGTTCGTTAATTGATACATATTCGATTCTGTTTAAAAATTGATTCTAGAAAATAAATCTACAATTAAATCCTACAGTCTATTCACTGAATTTCGAACAACCTTTGTCTAGGTTCTTGCATGCATACCAGCATTAAGGATCCCACCATAACAATAACCAATTCATCCAACAGAGGTAGAATACTGAATATTTAGGTATAGGAAAAGACTTACAACAGTTATACGATCATTAAAACAAATACTAGAACTCTTTTTCATATAACTATAATATATACAGTATCTCCAATATAAAATCATTCAGACAGATAGAGTTTAGAGTAACATATCTGAACTAATCTTGCGGAGAAAACAAAGGGAACAACCACATTCCTCCCAACCGTAGAACCGAGAAACCATGATTACTTGCCCGATTCACCCCCTAGCCTGACCATGAGTCCATAAGGGAGAAATTGGAAATCCCTCTACAACACTGTCCTTCAATTCAGTCACCTTTTTTCTCCTTGCCTCACACCCTTTCAGTGTTCATAACAGCAAGTGAAAATGAAAAAAAAACAAAATAGACTCTTTCCCAGCATACTCATATATGCTTATTTGTAACTTGCCTAGGTCTTTTCCCTTCCTTGGAATTTTCGCAACTTCCTAAATCCCTGGTTTTCAGGGGTTGCAAATGGCCAAATCATTAATTTGTCACTTGTAAAAATCAGCCTAGGGGTAGTTCTAACATGTTCCCCACTCATGGAGTCATGGTCAGCTACTTTTAACATGGTTTTTCCATTTGTCTTCCTGCAATCAATATAAAATATTTTGTTTTTAAACAAGTTTCATTGTCAAATAGCTAGTTGGGTCAAATCACAGTTCTTCCCAATAGTCATAATAATTTATTACAATTAACAAATTCAAAATTTGGAATTTCCATAAATGAAAAAAAATTTCCAAATTCGAATTTACCAAAAATGGAATAATTTCCCAGAAATTTAAATTTCCAAAATATTTTATTTTGGGGGATGTCACATCCTTCCCCCATTCAATAAAACACTGTCCTCAGTTTTCATTCCTTTCTTGGAAAATTATTGGATGAGATTTCCGTAAATCTCCCTCCAATTCCCAAGTGGCCTCCTAAGGACTAAAGTGCTTCCATTGCACCTTTACCTAAGTGACGGCTTTGTTCTGAAGCCCTATTTCTCTCTGGTCCATAATGCATAAGGGTTCAACCTAGAATTCACCTTCGAGTTCCACCTCTACCAAGTTCCAATCAATCATATGAGTAGGGTCATGAACATATTTTTTAAATAAAGAAACATGAAATACATTATGAACTCTTAGATTCGCTGGCAGTGCAAGTTGATATGCTATGGGTCCAATTTGAGCTAATATCTCGAAGGGACCAAAAAACCTGGGTGCCATCTTGGCACAGTTTCCTAGCTTCAATGAGAATTTTCGGGCTTTGACCTTCAAATATACATGGTCTCCCGCTTGAAACTCTAAGTGTCTTCTTTTCAGATCTGCATATCTCTTCTGTCTCTCCCGTGCTTCCTTCAAGTTCTGTTGTACCTTCCTTACCATGTTCTCCATTTCTTGAATCATTTCTAGTCCAACCATGAGTCTGTCAGCCGGGTTATCCCAACTAATGGGAGTCATACACTTTATGTTGTACAATACTTCGAAAGGGCTCAACTTTGCTGAAGTTTGGTGCCCATTGTTATATGAAAATTCCACCAAGTGTATATAATCCTCCCACTTGTTTGGTTTTGTTCTTACGTATATGCGGAGCATATCCTCTATGATTTGGTTTGTCCTTTTGGTTTATCCATCCATTTGTGGATGATAACTTGTACTGAAATTCAAGTTGGTATTGAGCCTTGCAAACAATTCCTTCCAAAAAGCGGATGTGAATTTTACGTCTCTATCTGAAATCACCATTTTAGGAATACCATGCAGTCTAAAGATTTCTTTCATGAATATTTTAGCAATGTTTATAGCTTTAAAAGTAGACTTTAGAAGAATAAAGTGTGCAGAATTATTGATTTTATCGATTACAACCATGATGGAGTCATTCTGTTTCTGAGTTTTAGGAAAACCAGTTATAAAGTCGAGTGATATAGTCTCCCATTTCTATTCTGGTACTAGTAATGGCTGTAAGAGGCCGGCTAGATGTTGGTGCTTGGCTTTAACCTGCTGACAATATTGGCACCTAGCCAAGTATTCTGTTGTTTTTCTCATCATATTAGGCAAATAAAATAGTTTCCTAAGTGTTGTTATTGTTTTTTGGTAACCTGGGTGGCCATAATACGACTTCTTATACACTTCGTCCAAGATTGTTAATTTTAACCCTACTGAATCTGGTATGTAAAGTCTATTTTTAAATAGTAGCAACCCCTTCTCGTCGATACTTAGATCTAGTTTATCTAAGTTCACAGTATTGTTTGGTAATTCTTTCATTATTTTAGTATAGTTTTTTTCATCAATACCTCCCGTCCTTATTCTTTCTTCCAGATCACTTTCTGCCCTGCTAATATCCATCTCAAATAATCCATGTTTTCTTCTACTTAAAGCATCTGCTACTTTGTATTCCTTTCCCTTGATATGCCTAACCTTGAAGTTGAATTTTCTTAAGAAGGCTAACCACCTTGCTTGCCTTGTGTTAAGATCTGGTTGGTTAAACAGATATTTCACCCCGCTGTTGTCCGTTAATAATAGGAATCTTCTGCCCATTATGTAGTGTCGCCACATCTTTAAAGCATGTATTACTGCTGCCAATTCTAATTCATGAGTGACATAATTTCACTCGTGTTCTTTTAATTTTCGAGACTCATAACAAATAATGTGTCCTTCCTAAGTTAGGACACCACCTAGCCCTTCTTTACTTGCATCGACACATACGATGAAGTTTTTAACTAGGTCTACTACTTTCAATATGGGTGTCGTTGTCAATAATTCCTTTAGTTTGTTGAAGTTGTCTTGAGATTTATCTGACCAGTTAAACCTGGTTCCTTTCTTTTGTAATGATGTGATAGGGTAGGCTATCTTGGAAAACCCTTCTATAAACCTATGGTAGTATCTGGTGATTCCCATGAAAGAACATATATCCACTACATCTTTAGGTACCAGCCATTCCATAATGGATTTTGTCTTTCCCGGGTCTACGACAATGCCCTCTGCTGAAATTACATGTCCAAGATGTTGTATTTCTTTCTGATAGAAGTCACACATGTTGAAATTGGCGTACAGTTTGTGCTTCCTGAATGTTTGCAGAACTATTCTTAAGTGTTCCTCATGTTCCTCCTCCATATTTGAATAGACAAGGATATCGTCGATGAATACTACCACAAACTTATCCAAGTACTCACTAAAAATACTGTTCATTAGGTACATAAACGTGATTGGGGCCTTAGTGAGTCCAAAAGGGATGACTACAAACTCGTAGTGTACATATCTTTTCTGAAATGTTGTTTTGTTTATGTCCTCGTCTTTTATCCAAACTTGATGATAACTGGATCGTAAATCCAATTTTGAAATGATATTGACCCCCTCTACTTGATCGAACAGATCATTTATCCTTGGTAAGGGGTATTTATTCTTAATAGTCATTTTTTTCAATTGTCTATAATTGATACATAATCTTAGAGTACCATCCTTCTTTTTCACAAAGAGGATTGGTGCTCCCCAAGGTCAGACACTCGGTCTGATATACTCTTTGTCCAACAATTCCTGTAATTGTATTTTTAATTCTACCAGTTCTGGTAAAGTCATCCGGTAAGGTGCCTTTGAGATAGGGGAAAAACCGGGTAACAGATCTATGGAGAAGTCTATTTCCCTTCTAGGGGGTAATTCTAGTATCTCATCCACAAACATGTCTGTGAAGTCACGTAGGACAACAAAGTCTTCCAACTTTGGCTTATCCTTCTTTTCTACTAGACTCATCACTTGGATGGCATAAACTTGACATCCTTTTCTCACACATTTCTTTAGTTGCATCGTTGAAATTTCTCTGAATGATACCGGTTTTGGTATACATTGGGTTGTCCTGGTGGTACTAGAATCATCTTCATAGTTAAGTATCTTTTTATAACAATTTAATATTGCTTTGTGTCATTCCAACCAATCCATCCCAATAATCATATCATAAGATCCTAGTGATAGGATGTTTAGATCAGTCCTTATAGTTTGACCATCTAGGTTGAACTCAAAATCTGAATTATAGTCAATTACTTTCCTTTTTGTACCTATCGCTAATTGCACAAGCCATGATTTTGCGTGCTTCAGTCTCCTAAGTTTATTTGACTCTACTACCTTCGGAGTAGTATAACTTAATGTTGCTTCGGGGTCAACTAAAACAGAAATTCGAGTGTCATGGATTTTACCTTTGACTTCTACCACTTAGGACTGGTGGTCAGCTTGTCGTCCTTCGATGGCTGAATTTATCCGATGTAGGCTCTTGCCCACGTCTTCCACTATTGAGGCTTCTTGCAAGTTATGAACAACAGTTCTATTTGTTGAACTCAAACATTGGTAGTTCCTCCTGAGATGAGGCTCTCCACATTCCCAACACTTTAATGGCACATGAGAGTTGTCCCCAAACCTCCTCATACCCAGGTTTACCGGTTTTCCACTTCCTTGCGTATTCAGAGGATTGGAGTGAAAATCCTTTCTTGAAAAACTCTTTGATGTATTCTGATAAGGAGTTGGCTAGTACCCCTTCTTCTGTTGGTTCATTCGATCTTGTTTCTTATCCTTCTAGGATTTGGGAAACTCTACTCGTTGTTTATATTGGTCATATCACATTCGCGCTTTTCTGAATACTTTGCTTAAGGATTTGGGGTTGCCAAACTCAATTTTGTCCCTGTAGTACTGTGGTAGACAGCTTAGAAATCGTTAAATTTTTACTTTATCCTCGCGAATGTACAATACAAACCTTAGCAGATCTAGAAATTTATTTATAAGGTCCTCCATTGTCATCTGTCTGAGTCGTAACTCATAAAATTATTTTGTCTTCCTTTCGTAGTAATTTTCAGAAAGGTATTGTTTCTTGAAATACTTCTTAAAGTCAGACCATTCCAACTATTTCTCCTTTAGGCCCTTGGCCAATTTCAGATCTTGCCACCAAATACTGGCCTTCCCTTCCAGATTGTAGATGGCCATCCTGACCTTCATGTTGCTGGAATAGTTGTGGATTTGGAAATACTTTTTTATGTCCAACAACCATGCCTCTACTTCTTCTCCTGTCGTAGGTTCCCCATCAAAGATAGTGGTTTTAATCTTTTTAAATTCTCCTTCAAGATGGTCTACTTGTTTTCTTTTTCTGTCAGTTTTAGTTCCATCCTCAGCTGGAGGTGTTCCTTTAGACGAACTATCTCCTTTTTCTGTTTCTAGCCCTAAGTTCTTGGAGGCTCTCTTGCTAACTTCTTCATCATTATTATTGTCTTTTGGGATTTTCTTGGTCACTATACTGTGCAGCAGGACTTCGTTTATCTCCTGCTGTTCTTGTTGTCCCTTCTTCAATTTTTCATCGTCGGCTTTAAAGATCTGTATCTCAACAATCAAGTTCCTCATTGTTTCCAACACTTCTTTGGGTGAGCTTCCGTCACTATTCTGCCTTGTATATCCAGGAGGTCTTTGCCGTGGATTTTCTTCCATCCTGTTTTCTACATTGTCTTGATTTGCCATACTTATTCACCAAAACAGAGAAATTTTTATGTTTGTAACCACACAATTTATTAGTTTTTATCTAAAACAAAATATATACTAAGCACTTCAGTGGTCCTGTTCAGGCCCAGTGTTGTAACTTTCAGTATGATACCATATGTAATGAACCTCAAAATTCTCATAAAAAAAATTATTTGTGGTACAATATTTGCTACTTAACTTCGTTTAATCCACTCGTAAGGTGGGTACTTACATTTTGTTTTTGCTTGCATGACCTTATAACATACTAGATTAATATTGTTGCCTTAATACCTTATAATAATTAAATGTAAGTATATTATATTTCTTACTTTATTATAAGGGCTTCATTGTAATGCCCGCACCTACCTGTACGCTAGGATTGGAATTTCAGTCCCTTTGTTTTAATAGAAACAGACTATTAGATTTTTTCACATAAATTTATGTCCTTGGGATTTAAATGCTTATACACTTACCTAACTATTTCAACATCAATCTTCAAGTCCTGATTGTAGTAAGTGACAGGAAAGGTTTTAAGGAGATTAATGAATGGTTTAAGAGTGGTTTCCAAGTGTTTCCTTTCATGGATCTACTTTAGTTATGTTACAACTTGTCCTTACCATAATGAATTGAGCCCGATCAAGTCCACGTCATTCTCTGCACAACTGAACTAACTAACTCCCCTTCGCTTACTGGAGTAACGAGAAGATAAGTTCAAAGTTTGGCGGCCGGCTAGTTTCACTGGACAATCATGGTTTTACTGTTGGTTTACTTTGTATCTTCTGCATTTATGGAGGTAGATGTACCTGTCAGGAGGAGTTTAAGACTCTGTCTGGAAAATTAATTAAGGGTCCTAATAACCTAAGCCCCAATGTCTCTTTCTCATGTTCCTCCCAATCTTGATGCACCAGCTTTACCCTAGTGTAAAGTTTGTACCTCCCATGTTGTAAAGAGTGTACTCATGCCTCTTAGGTTTTGGCGGTCTCATATCTCCCTTGTGCCTTCGAAGGAAAGGGTTTTGTGTTATGCAATCTTCAACAGGGAAATTATGTTGCCTCCACGAGCAACCTTTGGTGTAGTCGACGGCAATACCTGGTAAGTTTTCTTTAAGGGACTATCGTATTTCAGGTTCGAACAGTGTTCGTTGTTTTTGGTTGAAACCGAGAAAGAATTTGTTTTTTGTGCACTTTATTGTGGGTTTACAGACCTTCTTTACTCCCGATAGTCATGTTTAGAGTCTATGCGTTCTTTTTTATTTTTGTAGTGACAATAGAGGAGGTTTCTTACTGTAACCATGAGTCACAAATCTTTACCTCTGTGAACCTATATTTTGTGTTCACTGTTTCTGTCCTGTGGGTTTATTTCTGGTTCAATCTTTTGTTTACCCTATACCTAGCAACTGTAATTTGGAGTGACTCAGAGTAGTTCCGAATAGTTTACACCTTCATTATGCTCCAGGAACTAAAAGGTCCAACTGGGTTCTCAACGTATATGTTTCTCCTCTGTGACTGGTGCATAACATTTGTAGATAGGTAGTGGTCTACCAATAATTTATCCCTCGATGATGTTAGGTTATTCTCCAGGAGGACTTTTATTGGTGAAAAGTATGATACTATTCTTTTCATTCTTCGCTTTGTTCATAAAGGGATTTTATCAAATGATTTCTCTCTTGAATTTGCAATGCTATTTTATTTTGTCAAGGTAATTATTTGAAATTATGTATAAAGAGTTTTTCTTTGTGTTAATTGTGGGGCTCTTCCTGTTGTGAGGGTACCCACCAGGAGCTCCCAGATCCTTCTACCCTCGGTCAGGGTTGACTACGAAGCAATTCATGGTAACAAGAGGGTGTGGCGTTTCAGCCCTAAGTTAAGTGATCCAACAACTATGGTTATCAATATTCCCTTTCGAGTTTATAAAACAAGATTATACTATGTAACTTTTCTAATGTTTACCGTGATGGCTAAATGCAGGTGTGCCCACTTCACAGCGTGGGTTCCGACCTCTGGTCATCATGAAAAAGGTACTCGGGTTCCAAATTATGACTCTTCAACTTGTTTATGAAACCATGACATGGAGGTCTCGATTCTATTCGTAGTTTTCTGATGTTAAGAGTAACTTTTATTCATGCACTGAGTCCCTGTATTGGATATCTAAGGGTTAATCCCGTTTTGTTTTTCAAAGTTCCTATTAAGGATATATATATGAGCATGTTGTAGGAGATAACTGATATTCTAAAGCTAGAGTTTAGCGAAAACAGTTCTATGTTTTTCTTCTACTGTTGGGAAAAACTCTTAAATAAGTTAAACTTAGAAGAGGGAGGGATGTTGTTTCTATTTGGAAAATAACTTACTTTCGGCATCTTGTACACCACTTTTGTAATAGTAAGTGTTCGAAAATCTTTAATAGTTGCAACAACCATCCTTGCTTGACTACATTATGGTCTGTAAGATTTGTCTCTTGTGAATGAAATTCTTGTTTTCTTTTTGTTTAAAAAAAATTACCCCAACAAAATTGTTATCAGAGGTCTCGCATCTTCAATCTGTGCATATTCGTATGTGTTTGTTTTTCGATTAGTTGCTTCTTCAGCAAAGATTGCATTACTCTGTAATTTCTGTAAATGTGAAGTGATTTAATAGATACCCTATATGGTACCGTCATAAAAAATGTTTTGTTTCCTTTCTGTGCACAACATATATAAGATATGTCATATGTTGTTAATGTAGTAGCGAGTTTATTTATCTATTTCCCGTAGTATTATCTTAGCATGATTATATCATCCAAATTACTGTAGTCTTACTCCTTGGATTACGTTCATTCCCATATGCTTCATCATTCTCGATTGTATAAGTGGATTCTGTTTAAAGTTTGAAACATACATATGCATAAAATAGCTCTGTTCATGCATTGATATATATTCAACCCTGTTTAAATTTTGAAACATATATTTTCATATAAGAGCTATGTTCATTCATTGATACACATTCAACTCTGTTTAAAGTTTGAAACATATATGTGCATATAATAGCTCTGTTCGTTCATTTGACTCTATTTAAAGTTTGAAACATATATGTGCATATAATAGCTTTGTTCATTCGTTCGACTTTGTTTAAATTTTGAAACATATATATGCATATAATAGCTCTATTCATTCATTGATACATATTCGATTATGTTTAAAAATTGATTTCGGAAAATAAATCTACAATTAAATCCTATAGTCTATTCACTGAATTTCGAACAGCCTTTGTCTAGGTTCTTGCATGCATACCAGCATTAAGGATACCACTATAACAATAACCAATTCGTCCAACAGAGGTAGAATACTGAATATTTAGGTATAGGAAAAGACTTACAACAATTATATGATCATTAAAATAGATACTAGAACTCTTTTCCGTATAGATATAACATGTACAGTATCTCCAATATAAAATCATTCAGACAGATAGAGTTTAGAGTAACATATCTGAACTAAGATTGTGGAGAAAACAAAGGGAACAACCACGTTCCTCCCAACCGTAGAACCGAGAAGCCACGATTACTTGCCCGATTCATCCCCTAGCCTGACCATGAGTTCATAAGGGAGAACTTGGAAATCCCTCTACAACACTTTCCTTCAATTCATTCACCTTTTTATCCTTGCCTCACACCCTTCCAGTGTTCATAACAACAAGTGAAAAAGATAAAAAAACAAAATAGACTCTTTCCCAGCATACTTAGCAACGTCCTGCCTCCTCACATATGCTTACTTGTAACTTGCCTAGGTCTTTTCCCTTCCTTGGAATTTTCACAGCTTCCTAAATCCCCGGTTTTTAGGCACTGCCAATGGCCAAACCATTAATTTTCCACTTGTAAAAATCAACCCAGGGGTAGTTCCAACATGTTCCCCACTCATGGAGTCATGGTCAACTACATTTAACATGGTTGTTCCATTTGTCTTCCTGCAATGAATATAAAATATTCTATTTTTAAACAAGTGTCATTGTCAAATAGCTAGTTGGGTCAAATCAGAGTTCTGCCCAATAGTCATAATAATTTATTACAATTAACAAATTCGAAATTTGAAATTTCCATAAATGGCAAAATTTTTCCAAATTTGAATTTACCAAAAATGGAATAATTTCCCAGGAATTTAAATTTCCAAAATATTTTATTTTGGGGGATGCCACAGATACCTTGGAGGAAATTATGCATAGGAGTAAGCATATAACATAGTTGTTGAACACTCTGTAAGCTTAGAAAGGAGTGCTTGAGCATAAGTTTCCAAGAGGGCACATATATCCAATCGAGGAACAAAAAGGACAGAGACCTTTGGGGTCCAAGTAGTTGAAGCTCAAGGTGAAACAGAGTTTCTCAACACTTGAGAGGAAGACCTGTGTAAGGAGTGCACCAGGCCAATACTTAGACGAAGTGTTGAAAGACAACCATTTGAAGGCCTTTCAAGCACAAGAATTGCACCAGAAGTAAAGTAGTTTCACTTTACAAGATCGAGAGGAGAAGCACAAATTGAGACTTAGAGTAGCTGAGCTCGTAGGACATTCAATGGCACTAAACTTTGAAAAGTTTGAAGAAATCCTTCATTCAAGAGGAGGGAACAAAGTGCACAGGAGAAAGGATTCGTCGAAGTCCCGAAGTCCTACAGAATATAGGGACCATCCATCGTCCAGAGAGATAGGTGGCAAGAGATATTGAAATCCATAGAAATCATTCTCTGAGAGTTTTCAGTTGAGTGGAGTGCAAGATCATTTAAGGTACGAAGCCCGTAGTGGATCTTGAACGTTGATTGTCAAGAAATAGGTGGAAAAATATCAGAGAGTCTGGGAGATAGACCTCCAAAATATTAGCGAGGAGAAAATCGAAGTCTTTGTGAAGTTGTGAAGAGTGAAGTAGATCTTCATCGTCGAATCCAGAAGAGGACACATGGAGGAGATCCACGTATTTAATAGAAAAGGTACTTCAGAAGGTAGATCGAGAAGATACCTAAAGGCCGGAGTCCCGAAGAGATCTTGCTCGTCTAAATAGAGAGGCACATGGAGGGAAGATCGTGACTCCACCAGTTCAGCATTCAACGCTTTGCAAGCCTCTTGTGTTACATAGGAGAGAAATTGTTGAAGGCCAAAGCACTGAAGGCCTAACACACTTTCGGTTGAGCCTTAGGTCAGAGCCCATGGTCGCATGCGAAAAGGGGCTAATGGGACAAGATAACACCCGTCGGCTTTGAGATTTGAAAAAACACTAAGAAGCAGGGCCATAGGCTCCATATAACCTGTGCCCAAGGAGATAAAGGGCTTGTGTTAATTTGAATTTTGGCCAGCAAGGTCTCAAAGGGCCGATTTGGCTCATTTTGTGAAGATCCTTGACTGGGAGGTCATGTAACCCCCATGAGGGGAGGGGGTGCTACGTCAATAATGCATAAATCATAAACACAATGGTTATACTCACTTCTTGTAAAATTTGGCTCACCATGAAGGAATCAAACATATTGTACCATTTTTCTAGCATGCTTCATTCCATACAATGATTCTTGATTTTGAAAAAAAATATTCTGTTGTGATTCTAAACTAACCATTTTAGTTGTTCCAAACACATTCCCTTATCCAAAAAAATCCATGTAAAATAGTTTTAAAATCTAGTTGTACCAACACAACTAGTGCTAAGACAACATGAATAAAAACAAGCTTTTAACAACTAGTGAGAGACTTTCATGGAAATCAATACCTTCCAAATACCCTTCTACTACCAGTGATGCTTTGGACCTTTCATATTTTATTATGTCTTTTTTTATAAAAGGGGATTTATCAAACACTGCATCTCTATCCATGATGATTATGTGGGTAGTAGGATCTGAGTCAAGGTTAACCCTTAAAATTATCACTATATCATAGATTTACTTGTTTGATCTGGGTCCTATTTAGAATGTTGATTAAAAAACATAAGCATCACAACTGAATAATTTCACATTTGAGAAATTAACATATGAATTGTTCATACCTCTTCCATAATCTTCTTGTCTTTTGCAACCAATGGTGATCTATTTACAAGTTAGCACAATCACTTCTTCCCACAACTATTGTTGCAACTTGGTATTACTGAACATGCCTATTTGATCCCAACTTCCTTGCAATACTTTCCAACTTTCATGGATATGAACTAGCCTTCATCATATATTATCAAAAACTTGATTGACCTACAAACACATCAACCTTTCTACAAACCCACCTTTCTAACCTAGACACACTACTCCACCTCAAACTTTGCATTCGAACACCTTTGAACAAATATGGTCAAACCAACGTATGTGAACCTTTGTCACTCACCTCCACGAAATTTACAATGGATTTTTGTGCTCCACCTTAACACAACCATTCCCTTGACCAAATATGACCAAGTAATCCTTCACCACTTACCTCCATGCCCATTTACAATGGAGTTCACCAAGCCTTTTATAGGCTTCATTATATGCAATAAATGGACACAATACCACAAGTTACCAAAAAAACACAAAAAAACGGATTTAACTCATTAACTCTTTCACCGAGTCAAGGTTAACCCAACATACATTTCCCCCCACATATTCAATCTACCTAAATCTACATCTAGACTTTTCATAGGTGACCTGATAAACCAGGGGTACGTATTCCTATCTAGGTCTTACAGACATATGTCGATCTACATGTAGTTGATAATTTTTATAAATCCAAAGTAAATACATTTTTTTTTATGATTTCACAATGAATCAACCATCATCGCCCCACACCTTCCATGTGAACATAGGTGGTGAGACACAACATACAAACAAAAATTCATAAACCATACCTATAGCTGAATTTTCTTCTTTTGTGAAGTCCTCTTTGAATGCTTGGTGTATTTTTCAACATCTTGACATGCCTAGATTTACGACATAACCAACAATTTCCCTTACCCTTATTTCATTTTGAATTAGACCTCAATGTACCTTTCTGATCTTTCCCTTCTTCTATAGATCAACCTCTGACCACCATCTTTTCTCTTGTTGAGGTTTCCTTACTAGATCTTCTCCTCATTTCCTTAGACAACAAAGATCCCACAACTTTGTCATAGTCAATGACATATGTTGAGATAAACCACATAGTTTTGACAAGATGATCCCATGACTTAGACAATGAACATAGTAGTGTAACCACCTTGTCCCCATCTTCGTACGTTACGTCCATACTAAATAATTGACAAATAGGAGTATTGAAAACAATCGAGTGCTCAAAAAATTTTGTACCTTCTTTCATCCAGAATTTGCACAACTACCTCTTCAATAAGATCTTGTTAGTCAATGAATTTTTCATATACAGACTGTCCAATATGTTCCACAAACTTGTTTTCCTCTTCTCTTCAGCAATGTTAAACAACACTTCATATTCCAAACAAAAACAAATGGTACTGAGAGCTCTTTCATCGAGATCTTCCCAGTCCTCATCTGTCATGCTTTCTGGTTTCTTTGTCTTTCCATCCATTGCCTTTTTCAATCCTTGTTGCACAAAAAGATCCCACATCTTTAGCTTCCATAATGGAAAGTTATTCTTACCGTTGAATTTATCTACCTCAAACTTAGAACTCTGCACTTTTCTATTGGAAGAAAGTTCCAAAAACCATTGCTTATAAAACAAAGACCTTTTAAATATGGAAAAATAATGGTATGAACCCCAAATTATTAAAAAAGGTTTTAAAAAAACATATTTAATAAATATTTCACCTTTCAATAAAACCCTTTACACCCACGTCAATGAAAGATTCTTATAATAGATTTTGAAACCATGTCAATGAAAGATTCAGACACAATAAATTCATTTTACACCCACGTCATTAGATTGATAAATCAGATTAAGTCTTATGGTGTATCCATAGAAGACAAAAAATTGTTGAGAAGGTACTTAGGAGTCTTCCTCATAAGTTTGATATCCTTGTTGTAACTCTAGAAGAAGACAAAGACTTGAGTCAGTTCAATCTAGATGAACTGCAAGCTTCCCTCATCAATCATGAACACAGATTGAATAGATCAAGTATGGCATTAGAGAATGTATTTTCCACATAGTCATCTATAATCTATGGAGGAGAAAGGGGGAGAGCTAACTCTATAGGTAGAGGAAGAAGTTCCGACAGAAGTGGATTCAGTAGAAATCCTGGAAATATTGGTGGAAGAGGTCAAAACCCAAGTACTAGCGAGTCAAGTTGTCAAAGAACTGACAAATCAAATATTCAATGCCATTAGTGTAAAAGGTATGGTCATTATGAGTAAGAGTGCAGAAAGAGATAGTAGAATCAAGACAAGCAAAGTGAACATTAGTCACATAATGCAAATAACCAAACTCTCCCTATGTTTATGGCATGTGTTGTAGTTGTGCCTAGCATAATAGAAATACCTAATATAATGTCATCAGTTGAATGAAATGTTGCACAAGCAAGTCCATGTGACATATGGTACTTAGATTCAGGCTGCAGTAACCACATGTCAGGAAACATAGAATGGTTTTCTAGTTTGAATGAGTGAATCCAAACCAAGGTTACACTTGGAACAAATATCCAAGTCATTGTCTTAAGGAATGGAAATATAAACATTTTAACCAAACAAGGAGACAAAGAGTTATGTTTGATGTATATTATGTTTCTACTCGGAAGCTAATCTGATTAGTACAGGGAAACTATTACAAAAATGATACAAAATCTACATGGAAGATAATCACTATGTGATCATGGATAAATAACTAAGCAATCTTCTTATTTCAAAAATATGTATGACAAGTAACATGATGTTCCCATTGACATTAGAACTAGTCAAGAAGAAGAATACAACGCAAATTGTTGAGAAAGGAAAAAGTGCGTAGTTAGTCACTGCATTCACAACATAAAGTGCACACAGTTTTAATGAAGAAAATGGTGCGCACAATATCAAGAAAGGAGAAAATGGCGTAGAGATGAAGGCATCATTCCACTATGAAGCATAGGATGATTCCTAGCTATGGAATTTCAGATTTGTACATTTGAACTTTGGAGGTCTGAAAATGCTACACACAAAGGATACGGTAAAAGACTTACCATTGATTGAAAAACTAGAAAGGATATGTGAAGGCTCCATATTTGACAAGCAACAAAGAGAATCATTTCCAGTTGGCAAGTCTTACAGAGAAAAATCTCCACTAGAAATAGTACACTCAGACATTTGTGGACCAATGCAAACTCCATATATAGGAGGCATTACTTATTTTCTAACATTCATTGATGATTTCTCAAGAAAGACATGGATTTATTTCCTAAAGCATAAATCTAACACATTGGGTTGTTTTCAGTAGTTTAAATCACTTGTGGAGATACAGAGTGTTTTTTACATCAAGTGTCTAAGAATGGATAAATGAGGAGAATACATTTCAAGAGAATTTCCGAACTTATGTAAAGTTCATGGTATCTACAGACAATTTACCACGCGATACACACCTCAACAAAATGGTGTCGCATAAAGAAAGAACAAAACCATCATGGAAATGGTGCATAGTATGTTGAAAGACAAACATTTGTCAAATGAGTATTGGGATGAGGCAATAGCCACTACAGTATACATCTTGAATAGATGTCCAGCAAAGAGTGTGAAGAATAGAGTTCGTCAGGAAGCCTGGACATGTTCAAGGCATAATGTGGTGCACTTAAATTTTTTTGGTTGCGTCACATACACACATGTTGTAGATGAACGAAGATGGAAGCTAGACAACAAAGGACATAAATGTATATACTTTTGGGTATTCTAAAGAGGCAAAACAATACAAGTTGTATGACCCTGTCATAAGAAAATTCATAATCAACTATGATCTTCAGTTCGTGGAGAATGAAGCATGGGATTGAACCATAGCAAAGAAAGTAAAAAATATTCACGGAATGGAGCATGATTATACAGAAGATAAAGTGGTTCAAATATCATGCACAGGTCAGTGCACAGTCCCGTCTACACCTGACACTATGACGCAAATTACCATGCAGAATACTCCAGTAAGAATAGTAGGTGTGCAGTCTACACCTAGAGTACAGAAAACACCAACAAACAGTCCAAGCAGTTCTACATCTCCAAATCCAACTTTAGCAAGTCTATTATGAAGAAAGAAAACAAGTCTACGCGACATCTATAATGAGGATGCAACAAATTCATTTTTAGTTTTTTCTTTGTCTTCACAAATAGATGATCCATTAACCTTTGAAGAAGTTGTCAAAGATAATGTATGGGCACATGCCATGGATGAAGAAATCAATTTCATAGAGAACAATTAAACATGGAATTTGGTTGATGTACCTGAAGACAAGGATGTTATAAGTGTCAAGTGGATTTATAAAACCAAGCAAGATGCATAAGGAAATGTACAGAAGCATAAGGCAAGGTTAGTTGTAAGAGACTTTACACAACAACCTGGAATTGATTACAATGAAACATTTTCACTAGTAGTGTGCATGGACATAGTCAAAACCATGTTAGCTATTGCCGCACAATACAAATGGTCAGTTTATTAGATGGATGTAAATTCAACATTCTTGAATGGAAAATTAGAAGAAGAAGTATATGTGGAAAAACCACAATGTTATGAGATTCTAGGACAAGAAGACAAAGTATACAGATTGAAGAATGCAATATATGGTTTAAACCAAGCTCCAAGAGCATGGTGCAATCACATAGGTTCCTATCTTACACGTAATGGATTTCAGAGAAGTGAAAATGAGCCAACATTGTACATCAAATCAAATCAACAAGGTAATGTGTCAATTGTTTGTTTATATGTGGATGATTTGGTATTTACAGGTAATTTTGGCATAAAAGAATTCTAGACAGACATGAAGGATGAATTTGAAGTGACTGATTTCAGACTTATGAGATATTTTTGGGGAATAGAAGTGCACCGGTCCAAAACTGACATATTTATTATAATCCAAGTATGCACTTGAAAGATTGAAAAGATTCAATATGATGAATTCAAAAGTGGCACCAACACCTGTCATAACATGATTGAAGTTAAGAAAGGAAGATAAAGTATCCAAGATGGATCCACACTGTTTAAAAGACCGATAGGCAGTATTATGTAACTAACAGTTACAAGACCGACCATTATATATGGAGTGAGTCTAATTTCAAGGTTTATGAAAACTCCAAAAGAATCACATTAGAAGGAAGGAAAGAGAATCATGAGATATGTGAATGGAACAAAAGATTTTGGTATTAATTACTCAACTTTAGAAGATTTCAGACTCACTGGATACACTGACAGTGATCGTGGAGGCAACATAGATGACAAAAAAACACCTCAGGGTACACATTTTATTTTGGAATATGTATGGTATCATGGGCATCAATGAAGCAACCCATTGTAACTCTTTCTTTAGTAGAAGCAGAGTACATCGCAACTACAAGTGCAACTTGTCAAGCAATATGGATGAGAATGATGTTAAAACATTTGTTGTAGGAACAACATGAACCAACAACAGTATTATGTGACAACAATTCAACCATCATGTTATCAAAGAATCATGTGTTTCACAAGAAAACCAATCATATTGATACAAGGTATCATTTCATCAGAGAATTGGTGAATAACAAAGAGACTTGTTTAGAATTTTGTAGGTAAAAAGAACAAATTGCAGACATTTTTACAAAGCCTTTAGCAAGAGATGCATTTGATCATCTGCGAAGTAATCTAGGAGTCTGTGCAGTAACAGAAGAGTGATAGTGAAATGAAAAACTCAAATTTTTTATGTAATTTTCTTTTGTAGTCCCACCTACTTATAATTAAGGGGGAGTGTTGGAAATTGTAATTACAAGTCGATGAGATTTTCACATCTCTGCCGATTTTTCTGTCAGTCATTTTGTCAGTAGTTTGTCACTCAACCAAAATGTCAGTCAGACAGTGTGAAAGTATGTAAGTCCAAAGTCATACGTTTACTCAAAAGTCAGTCGACAAGCAGGAAGTTATAAATGGAGTTGATCTCTATCTTCTCAGGTTTATTTAAGTGGATGATGAGTCAGTCAAATTAATGACAGTCTTTAAATTTGAGTTGGCCTTAGCTTCTATAGGAAGTATAAGTCATTGTTTATTTAAGTCTGAGTCTTTTAATTAGATGATGATGCTAAAGAGAAGCAGTTGATGTGTAGAGAAGAAGCAGAGAGGTAGAGAGAAGAGAACCAACAGGGTCTGAAGAGTTGACAGAAAAAAGTCATTAGAGACAAAGTTGATTTTTGTCATTATATTTTCTATTTATGCAGAACACCAAAGTTCATTAATATAAAGCATTTTATGTACTAACAAAGTTTTTGTTTTATTTCTGAGTTTATGTGCTAAGCATAGCACTATGTTATTCCACACTCATAAATCATTTCATTAAATGTATGTAGTCACAAAGCACATCAAACTGAGTATTATGTGTACTGCGCAGTGGTCTTGAAAACTCTGTCAGGTAACCTATTTGATGCGCAGTATTTGAAACTGCTTTCCACAAAGTAAATTGATCCAACCGATCTTGCCTTCAAATATCTGGGTGTTCATCAGCAACAGGTTAAGTGGTTGAGCTAGTTAATAATAAAATATAAAATATACTTCTCTCAACCATAATTATTATACATCTCATTTATAAAGAACTCTATAATATGCCTAGCAGTGTGTTTCCAGTGAACAACCATCTGTACTCGTTTCCAAATATAAAAATACTTTCATCGAAAGTTATTCTCGAAAGATTAAAATAATTGAAGGAAACAAAAGAATCTGTAACAAGGAAAAGTTGTTAATACGACATCGTGGGTAAAATGTTGTTATTTTTGTACATTGATCAACAACCCCCTGTCAGGTGGAAAGAGGACATTGCGCTGCCCACTAACGAGGGACAAAGCAGTCAATGCAGTAACTGAAAACTATTAACGCATAAATATGTATGGAAGTCTCTGTGATACATTTCAACAGACAGTAACGTAATCTAATTTCAGTACCTAAGGGTTGTGTTGCCGGTTGTAGACGTAGTCCACATGAGCAAATAGTGTGCGTCTCATCAAGCATTCTTCTTCAGCATCTACATTGTTGCAGTTTTCTTCCTAACTGCACGCTTCGAAGTCTTAAGCCCGCCCCTGGCAAACTGCAAAACCATAACTCTTTGTCCTGTTATTAAAACTAGACATTGAAAACTAATCATGGATAAATCACAGAAGTCGTCCTTACACTTACTCTGTGACCTGTCGCTATTAATGTCAATATGTCCGAGTCCTTAAAAATATGATCTTTCTCTGTAAGCAGAAGACCAGACCTGCTTTAACTTTCACAATTCTATTTGGGGTCCCAATAAATTGTTAAAGCTCAGAGGGAACCAACCTATGACAATGACCATCAGGGCTATATGCGTGTAAACAGCATTATGTCTTATCATTTCCTCAAATATAATAAGAAAAAGAGTTCAAGAAAATGCTACTTGAAAGTTCAAGGGATGTTACTTGAAGCAAATATGTTAACAGAGATAGTGCCCTAGAACAACAAGAGTTAGTATTACAAACGAAAAAATTAAACGCAAATGTGCGAGGCAATGGAATGAGCTAAGCCTATTGTGAAATATCGAATGGCGTTTGCAGTGCAAAGCAGTAGAATGGCAGATACAGGTAAAGGAAGTGTCCTCAGTTCTCTTCTAGTACAAGCCATTTAATCTTTCTTAAGGGCTCAGAAAAGGAAGCGTCCTCAGTTGTCTTTTAGTGCAAGCCATTTGATCTTTCTTATTTCCTTGTGTTGTTAAACGTTCCTTTACACAACAAATATGCGATTCGAAAAGAATTAGACTACTGCCCGAGAAGGCGGATCAAGAGGGGACGGTAGACAAAATGCATTCCGACTGCGATTATTATATAGTAGAGCTAGAGCTTGAAATATTTGAAATATTTCAATAAAAATTGGAGCACGAACTTTGTACAGAAGCAACGCAGAGGCGTATTGCACTGTCATGACGATGGAATCTGTACCAGGTTGCTAAGCAAATGCTACGGCGTTATGTCTGTATGAACGCAGCGTGTCGCCAGATTACTAAAAAAAAACTGTCGCCAGATTACTAAAAAAAAATTGTGTCAATTACAATTGCCACGAAAGATCGCGTAAGCGTACTGACAAGATTAAAACTTGCAACCCACCATTAATGACAAGACTTTGCCGTGCAGGGTAGCCGGCGGGGCCTAGTGTGAGGATGGCAGTTGCTTTGGACAAAGGCATGTCTCCTTTGTGTCCTGAGCGTTTACAGGTAAAAAGCGTTTGGATGGGTAAATGTCCCCGAAAATAATTTCTTCAGAACATTCATTTCTTAGAACTTTTAGACTACTGCTATTATAAATAAATGGTTTTTTCTTTCCTCATCATCTTATCAAAATTTGTTATTTGGTTGAAAATTTTACTTTGATATTAAAATAAAGCTCAATATGTATACTTACAATTTTACTTATCGAAATAATTTATAAGTAATTAATTATGGATTTACTTTGATGCAATCTACTATTTTAACAATCCTTTATCAATCAAATTCCATTATAGTCATTTAAATGCACCATATCAATCTTGGTGGTATCATGTCTTTGAAACCCAGTCAACAAGGTCTCTTGAGTGGAATCGACATTTTAGTTCTTAAACATCATATGTTATGGGCTTCATTAATGGATGCCACATATATGAATAGTATGTATATATAGGATTTAATTGTAAAGAGAAATGAGAGAATAAACATTAGTCTAAGTGTGAGTTTAATTAAGGGATTAATTAATAATATTAAATAAATTAAAAGAATTGAGATAAATCAAATTCTAGAAAAAAAAAGTGAAATTTAAAGATTGGATAAAATGCACATGTGTGCATAAAATTAATAAATTATTTTCTTTTAAATAGAAGAAATAATAATATGAGAGAATAGGTGTACACATAGAATGATATTTAGAGTCAAGTTACCACTAGTCTAACTAGAAGAAGACTTTTAATCCAACTCTAATTAAGATCTAGTTAGGAGACACTCATTAAATGATAATTTGGGGAACAAAGAGACAACTAAGAGTGAAAATAGGAACACATTGGGGAATGTGAGGGAAATTGACTTTTTAAATAATAGTAATTAAATTAATTAAACATATAATTAATTTTGCATAAAGACATTTATTTAAAAATGGTAATTATTTGTGTGGAAAGGGTGACAAGTGTGTGGTACTAATTAAATTAATTAAAAAAATAATTAATTTTGCATAAGGATATGTGTCATTGAGGATTTTTCTATAAAACAAATGTGGTAGAAGGAAAATGGATGGGTTATGAGGAAAGAAGAGTACCCTAACATTCGCTTGAAGGTATTTGTAATTCTAAAGTAAAAATTGTATTTGTAATTTGAATTAGCTAGGTATGATAACAGATCTCTCGCTCTGTTAAAAGTTTTGTTTAAAGTAATAAAGAAAGAATCTAGAGCCGTATCAAGAGTCTCGGGCCTTTATAAGACAAGGTTTCCACTCTTGCAACTCTCTGAATCCGTATCAGGAGTCTCGGGCCTTTGAAAGACAAGGTTTCCACTTCTGCGACTTCCTGACAGAGTAACTAGTTTCTGCCTGAGCAGTCGACCAAGAGCCTATCTGACATTCTCTCTCTCCGAAGCAGATGACTAAGATTAAAAGCCCTGTTTTTCTATGCAGTTATAGTTATCTCTCCTATAACATATGGATTTTTCAGGTTGTTTTCGTTCTGTTGATAGTACTGTCTCAACTTTAGAGTCTCAACACTGCTTAATGATTCATTATATGCCAACAATAGAGACTCTAGATTCCAGACTATAAGACGTTTACAAAGTCATGAGGCCTCCCAGAACACCTAAGTATGGGTTATGTTATATTGAGCAATGTGATCATGTTATTCCTGATTTTAGGTTTTCAAACTCTCTACCTGACACTATGCAAAGACCCTCAATAGATGAAATTCACAAATTTCATTCAATAATGAAAGGATATCCCAAGGGATTCATAGAAGAAGTCTGGATCAAAAAGATGTTAAACTAGGATTTGTTTACAAATCCAGAAACAAATGAGTTCAACATAGCCACATCAGATGAAGAAAAGACAAGACTGTCACAAAAATGGCAGAATTATATTTCTGATAAAAACACATGGATTTCTTTCTATAAATGGAAGAAATTATTCCAGAATGCTGAAGTCCAAATGATGGAAGGAGGATCTGAAACACCTCCTAAACACAAGTGGAAAAGTTTGGAAGGATAGACAATTGAATCAAGTTCGACTTTTCCTCCATTCAAAGGCATTGTCCTTGAAAACAATAACAAACAAGTCAGAGCAGTACCTCTATTGCTTTCTGATGAAGCCACCCAACTAACGGGTGTTGATAGAAGAGTCCAATCACTAGCAGAACAATTAAATTGGACAAACACAGCCTTGAGAGGCATGGCTACACACACATTTGTAACAAATGACTATGCCAGACGTGGACAAATCAGAGACTTGCAAGTCTCTACAAACACTGTAGTCCAGTCTGTAAATGAAATATAGGATAAAGTTACAGATGTCAAAGAGAAAATGGACACTGCTCTAACAGAAATATCTTCAAAATCTAGAGAGTCCAAAAGAAATCATGAGGAATTAATGGAAGGATTAGGAGAAGCCTTCTCCAATATGGGTAAATCGCTGATAGAAATTAAACAGAAGAATAATATCCCTGATAAACCCATTCCTCATCCTTATATCCTCCCAAATCATCCAATATCTATCTTGTCTCCTATATATAAACCATCTAAGACCAAAATAGATAAAAGGTTTCCTCATCATTTTCCCCCTAAAAAGGATACACCAGAATCCTCAAAGGAAAATATTTCCCTAGTATACATTCAACAACTTGCTTATGAGAATCTCCCTCACCATGTAAATAGACCCCTAGCACCAAACCTCTTGGGAAAAGGAAGATTACCTGAAACCCAAAAATTTGTAGAAGATTGGTTCCCAGAATGGAACATTGATAGTCTGTCAGTTGGACAGATCAGACAAATGATTGACATAATGTATGTTTCATACAAAGTCATGTGTATGAAAGGCAAAAAAGAAGTTGAAGCATGCAAATCCATAATTCAATGTTTTACTGGAACACTGAGAAAATGGTGGGAAGTCATTTCATCTCCACTAATGATTGCTAAGATGGAAGCATAAATCCTAAGAGATGAACAGGGGGATGTAGTATATCACATTGATGAGACCCCCCACAACAACATGATAGGAGCCCTTACCACAACAATCCTTGAAAATTGGTGTGGAACCGAAGGAGAATTAGTAGACAAACATGAGCTAATCCTTATGAACATGAAGTGTAGAAAGATGTCAGAATATGAAGAATTTCATAAGGATTGGACACAAAGAATCTTCGAGGTGTAGGATAGTCAAAACCTCTTATGGAAACAAGTTTACTTGGTTGCCATACCTAGTAAATTTGTAGAATATCTAAAAATGCAGGAAGTTTTTAAGCTTCCATATGAAATGTACACATGGGGAGAAATTTATTCTCTCATTACTAAAGCTCTGGTAGGGTTGTGTGTAAATATGAAAGTTCATAACTCTGTAAATAAGTTATCTCACTTACCAGACATGAAATCTATATGTGAGAAGTATGGTCTATACATTTTAGACCCTGTCAAAAGAAAAAGAAAAAAGAAAAATTATTTCAAAGAAAAGAAAAGATACAAGTACAAACCCAAGACACACTATTATGAGCCTAAAGACATCAAACCAAAAACTCACACTCATCAGGCCAGGCAACAGGTCCAGTGTTGGATCTGTGGAAAAACTGAACACATCGCACACAATTGTCCAGATAATAAAGCATCAAGGATGTCAAAAGGAAAACATTCTGAAAAAAAAGATAAAGAAGCTCAGGCTAGCAAACAATTAGCCATGAGGACACATTGCAACAGATGTGGGTCAAACAATCATGAAACAAACTAATGCTCGCACAACCCCTTTCCAAAAAGAGAAGAAGTACATGTTTGATGCAACAAGGGTGTTGTTCAGAATCCACTAGTGCCTCTGAGTTTGAATATATATCAGAAGAAGAAGTTTTGATGAATCAAAATTGCAGATGTAAAAATCCTAACTTCTGTTCTTGTGAAGATAGTTCTAATATCCCTGAATCTGAGCCAGAAATCAATGCCAAAGAAAAGATAAAAGTCTACATGTTCAACAATGTTGGCGACCAAGAAGCAAGGATGCTAGCACAAATCAAAGCCCTACCAAAAGGAGATATGAATAATTCTCTTCTTGAAACATTTTTAAAATCAATCAAAACAGAACAAAGGTCAAGGTATGCTAAATCTTCAAAAATAGAACCTTTGTTTTTAGAAGCTTCCTTTGATAAAAATACAAAAACCTTTATCAAATACAATAAGGAAGCAAAGTTACAGCATACATTAGTAACTGATCTAGCCAAATAAATGATCCTTTTAAGAAAATAAGTTACTAATTTGAAAGAAAAATTGAGAAAATTGGAAGAAGAGTCTGAAGACAGCTACAAAGTAGACTCTTGGGCAAGACAAGAAATCAGAGATATCAAGATTCAACTAGATTCCAAACCACCTCCTCTAGAAGATGCACCTATTGAAGAAAGGCCTAAAACTGTAGCCCAACTCCAAGGGCTAAGCACAATGAAAATCTTTCCTATCAGATTTCATAAATATCAAGTAAAGATAAACTTAGAAATAAATTTTGAAATCTTTTGTTTGAATGCACTACTGGATACATGATCAGATATGAACTTAGTTCATAAAGATTTAATTCCCTTCAAATAATGGTTTCCTAGTAGTTATTCTGCTATAGGATTGGGGAATGTTTCCACAAATATGGATTTTGAAATTCCTAAAGGAATCTTATTATTTGATGAATATGCTTTAGGGATGAAATTTCTATTGTCAGAGTTACCAGTGGATTGTATTCTAGGAAGTTCTTTTCTATCCGTAGTAGAGCCACATGGCTCTTCCCAAACATCTCGTAGAGATCCTGGATACTTTATATCACTCTACCAAGTATCAATGGCCGTCCACCAAAAAAGAAGACTTTGGCTTTTATCTCACAATCACATGCCCAAATTGCATATTGTTCAAAAAGCATGGTGATAATTAATATTTGGGATGATTATAGAAATATTCCAGTCATAGAATATCTAGATGATCATATAGCATGGGAAATATATTGTCAAAATTGGGCACCACAATGCCAGCTAAAATGGTCTGAAGAAGTAGAATTTGGGTTACCAGGTTTCTCTACAAATACCATCATTCATGTCATTCCACCACAACCTGTGATAGGACAAATGCACCAAGCATCCACTATTGCAGCTGGATAGAAGTTGGTTGAAATATGAGATTTAAACATAATTAGATCTGCAAACAAAAACGGGTTTTGTCAACAAACACAGAGATGGAACCAAACCCCAGCATGGAACTTTTTCCAAATTAATAGAATGAGAGATATACAGTCATGGCCACAACAAGATCCTCATCAACGATTGTTTCAGATAAATTATTTCCAGTATAAAGCAATGTGGGATCATGTTTGTTTATGGACTGATAGATACAGATATTATTATTGTATGATTAAATTTTCTGATTAGTTCTCCTCTTTCCCTGTACCAGACTAGATTCAAGATTGGTGGAAAAAGTTTGGTTTAAATTCCAACGCTATCCATCCAGATGTCATTGACACTGCGAGGATGCTTGTATTCCCTCATAGAAATTTTCCAAACACTGTATATAATTTAGAACAAATTTCTAAAAGTGAGTATAAAATGCTTTTTATCAGAGAAAAACATCCATGGGTCATCAGGACATGGTATGTACTATAACAAGATGAAGAACATGATGAACATCCCCAAATGTACCGTGAAATATACACTCAACATTGGGGCCCAAACCACTTTCGGCATTTCCATGACCAGCCAGTGGAATGATAAATACTTTCAAGTCTTATTGACCGACAGTAGTGTCAGTCGGTTTCCGTGGGTTGACGTTACTAACCTTCACAGTGTAATTCAAGTCTAATTGGCCGACAATGGAGCCAATCGGGTTTAGTGGGTTGACGTGACCAATATCCACTTTGTAAGGAAATAATGAGCATCTTGGAAACTTGGAGCACTTCTCCAACTTTAGGCATGGTTTGACTCACATTTCCAAGATTCTCAATTCACATGTCTTATAGAAAGTGACAACTGGTAGGGGAATCTTGCACGACTACCCCACCAGATTTAAAGTATAATTTACTTTTCTTAGTGGAAAATAAAGTTATGATTTGGTCAGAAGAATCTTGCACAATTTCTGCCGCCAAATCTCTAAAAATAGATTTAGTGGAAAACATGTAGGGTCCAGAGTCTTGTCGAGTCTCATCGGCGAAATGAATCTCTTCTCCACAAATTTGTATATAAGGAGATGAGAAGTTCATGAAAAAAGGACATTGTAAGAGAGTTTGTAAGTCAGTTAGTTTGAGTCTTCCTAAAGCTCCCTTCTGTCTGAGATTTCGAGTCATTCTGTGTGTATGCAAGTATTTGCAAGTCTGTAAGTGTGTTGTGAGCAAGTAGAGAATCCTGCTCAATTTGTATACCCTGGATTTAGAGATTCGGCTCTTGGTTTTAATATAAAAGACTTCTGCAAGTGTGTTTATAAATCTTGAGTATTGTCTCTTATTGTGCATCTGTTAGTTTTCTCGTTTCTACTTGCCTACTATTGCAATCTGTGTTCTTTGAAGGATTATGTGTCGAGGTTCTGTCAAGAGGTAGATAAGGCTCTCTCATCATTGGAGATAAGGTTCTCGGAAGGAAGTTGTTTCGAGGTTCTCTTAGGTCCTGAAGCACCTGTAGTAAGTCCTGCAAGGCAAGGGGCCGCTTAGGGCAGTTTTGAGTGTTGGGCTATTTGAAGGTTCGCTAGGAGTTTCCTGAAGGTTCACATAAGGCCAACAGTGGGGTTCACATAAGGATTATCTTGGGGTTCGCCAGGATAATTGGATTGGTTCTGCAGAGAGTAGCAAGAAGTAAAAGATCAAGTAGCAAAAGAAGGCAGACTCACAAGATAGATCAATCATCAAGCTTCATTCTCCGTCGGAGGAAGCCTTTGAGTCACAAATTGATTGTGATTGATTCCTTGACAAGTTAGTGGTAATTTGTAAATTAAATTTTTGTCAAATCATGGTGAAAATGTTACCAATCCAGATCTTGAATTTAATGGTCTCTTTAAATTTTATTTGCCTCACAGTAATGCAGAACTTATGGGAGCGTTGCCAATCTAGTTGCAGGAAGGATACTTTATACCTTGAGATCGTGGCCATTTATTTGATATTGACTCAACTTAACCATTACGAATGTGTTGCCAATCTTATCAACATAAATGAATTTTTACAGTCCCACTTGGTCGCTTCCAAGTTGAAACTTCAATCCGAATTTGGATAGTTAGGGTCGTTGCAATAAAACATTTTCTTTTCTTTTGTAGCCAATCTACAATTAGAAATTGTTTGATCGGTGTACACATGGTTGGAACTCTGTAAACTACTACCAATGCGGTCGCTATTCTTGTATTAAAATTTTGAGGACGATTTCCTTGAGAACAGTGCATAATATCGTTTGTTGGAGCTAGATTTGCAGTTTCATTACAATTTATTTTAAATCGGAAATCCTGAAGTTAAGTTTCATTTTGGTCAATGTGAATTTCATTGAATGTTCAGAAAATGATTTTCGTATGGATGTTGCCTTTTATTTACAATTCAAAGTTTGTATACGCCTTAGTCATTGCAAAAATTTAATAACAAATCGTATCTAGAAGGACGTCGTAGAAGGACGTCGTAGACTCAAGCTAATGTTGATTGTGAAATGACTAGCATAGCAGCAAAATAGCTGCAGGTGAACGTAGAAAGATTGAGAAGATGAAAAGAATCTTTAAAAGAATATATTAAATTTTATTATCTATTAACAAATAAACTGTTGGGCTTCATTTATCTGGTGTTAATATTTTAATTTTTGTTAATCACTTACGTGGCAATTAGTTAGCTATCAAAGTAATTTTTAAATATGATTAGGTAAATGTAAAAAAGTTAATGATTGAAATCACAGCCATTTATTTTGTGTGACTACTAAGAATATTCCAGCCATATTTAATCCTGTCTATAGAAAACTTATTAAGCACTAAACCTCTATTAAATCTGCCCATTGTCAATAAGTGTATTATTATGGTCGCTACTAATTGATTTATAATTGGGCGTTGATCTATTTTTTTCCATACCTGAGTTAAATTTCTTTTCTTGGATCTTTGTATAGTAATTACAAATCCAATATTATAATTATGGACGTCGAAGAATCTTTGGAAATTCTAAAACCAGAAATGATATAGTTACTATTGCATTAATTTGCAATCCAGAATTGGGGTTTCGTATAATCGCTCCGGGAGTTGTTTAAGTTTTCTTAACTGACATTTTAAGGTCAGCTCTTAGATTTAGTGGTGTAGAGTTAGTTCCTAGCGATCCTAACTATTTCTTACGACTGCTGGTGTCTAATCGATGTTATCTTATAGTCGAATCTAATCATCCTCAAATCTTTTTACCAAAGCAACTGTTGGTTTCTTTCATCGTTTGATTACACTGTTGTTTTTTCCATCGTGTTCCCTACGGATTTTTGTTATCAATTCAAAAATTTGTTGTAATCCTGTGTATATATTTCACACTCCTAGTATTATGGAGTAATTCACTCCGCGCATGGAATTATTCCTCAGATTTTCACATCATCCGTATTGATAGGAAGCTCAAATTTTTCTCCTTGGATATTATTATCGTATACTTCCTCGAGAGCTTGTAGCAATAGGTGGAAGTAACGCATACACCTTAGAATTATGAAATCTTCTCTTACAATATCATAGCTTATACATAAAAAGACATGGCAGGATAATTCATAGGAATAAAGGAATTAAATTAAAGTATATATATAATAACAAAAGGGTGGCAAAGATAATTAATAGTAATAACGTGTTATTATTAAGTTACATAAAAAGAAGTAGCGGAATTAAGCAATAGAAATTATGGATACCCTTAATTAGAATGGCTATTTACTTATTAAAATATGTAGTAATTTGATGTAGGAAATCAAGGATATCTTGACATGTAAAATATTAATTCTAAAATATTAATTCTAAGGGATGTAATATTAAGTAATATTGTGGGTATAATATTAGAAATTTTATAGAATTCTTGTTTAGATACTTGGTATAATATTAGAAATTTTATAGAATTCTTGTTTAGATACTTGACTCTTGGTTGACGAATATTTAAATAGACTTAATGTGATTTTATTTTGGATTAACATTGTGGCACATTATGCTAGTTGAAAACCTTTATTCAAGAAAGACATTTTAGTATGGATAATAAAATCTTATGCCTAATACTTTATTATCTTATAGAAAAAGTCCTAAGATTTTAGTAAGAATATTTTAAATTAATTCTTGATGATTTGAATATGTAATTATTGAGTTATAATGTATAAAATTCATCTTGATATTATATGAGTAATTTTATTTATATAAAATCAGAATTTGTACTATTACTTATAATTGTTTATTTCATTGTTTACAATTATCTTGGTTTGGACAAGTCATGAGTCTAGTTTAGAAGGGGGATATGTGAATAGATACCTCCATGTTCCTGAGAACCATCGTCAGTCCTGAGACCTTTAATGGTCAAAATCAATTAGATAAATCCTAGACTTGAGCATTGATTATATATCTTGGAAGTCCTAACTTTATAGGTAGTTTGGGCGGGTTATAGTGATGATGAAATTGATTGTTGTCGTGTTGTGATGTAGATGAGAATAGAATGTGAATTTCGATGTATGTTAATGTAGTGTAACATTGTTCTAATGATGTTTACAAAATATATATATTACCACTATTGTGCTCACTTACATTGATGTCGTAAAAGAGGGGGAGTTACATATGTTATCAAAGCAGGTTCAACCCTATGACATCAGACTGTTACGCCTTCCACTGTGTTAAATTAATGATTAAGGATGTATCACTAATTAATTTTGAAATTGTCCATGCATATAATCGTGGTTACAGGACGTAGGGTAAGTAGATAACATGGTGTTGGAGGAAGATGTGTGACACGTCTGATAATATGCATGCTAGAGGGATCTAACCCTCTAGGAGATGAGAAGACAACTCAGCAGGAGCAAGTTGTTGCGGGAGATGTGGTAGGTATGATGAGATCCTTAGATAGGATATCAAAGGCATTAATCAATCGCCTAGATCGATATGAGGGAAGAGCATATGTGCCTAATGAGGGTTCACAATGCACTCCAATTGGTAATAGTAGTATACACAAAGAACTCGCGAAGGTGAAATTTCCTAAGTTTTGTGGTTCCATGGACGACTTAACTGCCGAAGCATGGTTGGAGAACATGGATATGTGCTTCGTACTTCATGATTACACCTCCAACATGAAGGTATTCATGGAGGTATTCAAATTGAAAGGGAGTGCTCTACTTTGGTGGAAGATTCTCATACCTCAACTAAACATGGTTGTTGAAGACGTATCATAGGAGTTGTTCTAGGAATGGTTCCGGGAGAGGTATTTTTCCAAAGAATTCATTGAGCATCAACTTAATGGGTTCAACACCTTATGATAGAGTGGTCGTACGGTGTCAGACTATGAGGCCAATTTCATGGAGATATTTAGGTATGCTCCACATCTGAACATAGAGAAGTTAAAGGTCAACAAGTTTATGTTCATCCTTAACTTCAACATTTGTGAAAAGGTGAGGATATTAATACCTCAGACATTGTATGATGCAGTTCAGAAGGCCCTTATTGCAGAGGAAGAACTGAACAGTGGGGTTTAGGGATGAACTCCTTTTAGACCGAATGAACATATGACATCAAGAGCGTAGCAACATCAAATAACAGTCAAACAAACTCTTGGGCATCAAGATACGTCGAGAGGACCTATGTTATTGACACCACAATGATAGAATCCTCAGTAGAGGACTCCTTATAGAGGACCACAAAAACAACAACAACAACATTCGAAGCAAAAACATCATTTTAGGCCTATTCAAGAGAACATACTAGGATCATAGACTGCTAGGCCAAAAACTTTCACTTTAGGGACCAGGAGCACTGGACCGAAGACTGGATATGGACATGCAGGGTGCCAAATTACAAGTGATATTGTTGGATTGAGAAGGACAAGGCAGTCGGATCATCAGGACCCACTACTATTGGAGATTTGGACAAGGCCCACATGATACATGTAGTCGTGAGCAATTGCCAGGAGGAGCATCTGTCCACTATGCTCGAGACATCAGCTAAAACCATCGATCAAACTTTTAGTATCTTGATAGATCCAAGTGCTATAGAGAGCTTTATTTTTAGTGCGATGCTAAATATAATTAAGGTAAAGACAATCGAGTAGGAAGAGTTCAGATATGTAGAAATGGCATCAGGTGCCAAACAAAAGGTTGGAGGAAAGGTTATAGATTGTAGAATTAACTTGGGAGATTTTATAATGAAGGTAGATCTTTATATCACAATATTAGGATCTTATGACATAGTGATTGGTATGGACTAGTTAGAATCACATGATGCGCTGCTTAACTGTAATACAAAACGGTTAAGTTTGACAAATGATTTGGGATAAAGTAGAGTGATTGTAGGAAGAAATCAGGGGGTGTCTCTGAGGTTTATTTCTTCGCTACAGTTGCAGAAGAGTATGCACAAGGGATGTAATCTATATGAAATATTATCACTAAACGAAAAAGGTTGCGGTGAAAGGATTAGAAAAACTTCCTGTAGTACAAGATTTTGTTGATGTCTTTCCTGAAGAGTTGCTAGTTTTACCGCCTGAAAGAGAGTTGGAGTTTACAATAGAATTGAAACATGGAAATGAACTGATAGCGAGAATGCCTTACCAGATCTCAACTCCCGAATTGTAGGATTTTAAGATGAAATTGAATGATTTGTTGGAATTGGGACTTATATGTCTAAGTATATCACCGTGGGGTATGGCAATTATTTTTGTGGGAAAGAAGGATGGATCATGGATATTTTTTATCGATTATCGTCAATTGAACAAAGCGAATTTCAAGAACCAATATCTGTTTCCAAGAATAGATGATTTGTTTGACAAGATGAAGGGAGTGATGGTGTTTTCAAAGATTGAATTGAGATCGAGATATCATCAATTACAGATTAAGGAAGAAGATATCCCCAAGACTGCATTTAAGATGAGACTCAGATTTTATTACTTTATAGTTTTACTGAATCTAGCCAAACCAACCGAAGTGAACCTTTTTCACTCACCTCCATGGACTTTACACTGGATTCTCTATGCTCCACATTAACACGAACATTCCTTTGACCAAATCCAGCCAAGTAAGCCTTCATTGCTTACCTCGAGGCCCATTTACAATGAATCTCACCAAGCCTTTTATAGGCTTCATTACATGTAATCCATGGAAACAATACCATAGGCTACCCAAAAACATGGACCCGAAAAACCAAGTGCTTTGACCTAAAAATTGGATTTAACTCATTAACTCTTTCACCGAGTCAAGTTTAACCCAACATACATTTCCCCCCACATATTCAATCTACCTAAATCTACATCTAGACTTTTCATAGGTGACCTATTAAACTAGGGGTACACATTTATATCTATGTATTATATACATATGCCCATTTACATGCAATCGATCATTTTTACAAATCCAAAGTAAATACATTTATTTATTTATTTCACAGTGACTCAACCATCACCTCCCTGCACCTTCTATGTGAACACAGGTGGTGAGACACAATAGACAAACAAAACTTCATCAACCATACTTGTAGATGATTTTTCTTCCTTTTTGGAGTCCTCTTTGGATGCTTATTGTCTTTTCCAACAATCCTTCTTGAGATGCCTAGAGTTTCCGTGGAACCAAAATTTTCCCTTACCCTTATTGCATTTTGACTTAGACCTAGTTGTACTTTTCTAATATTTCTCTCTTTCTATAGATCGATCTGAAAACCATTTCTTTTGTTGTTGAATTTTCCTTATTGGATCTTCTCTTCATTTCCTCAGACAACAGATCTTCCACAACAGTGTCATAATCAATGGCACCTGTTGAGCTAAACCACATAGTTGCGACTAGATGATCCGAGGACTCAAGAAATGAAAATAGTACCGTAACTTCTTTGTCCTCATCTTTGTACATTACTTCCATACTAGATAATTGACAAATCTGAGTATTGAAAACATTCAAGTGATTAGCAAATTTTCGTGCCTTCCTTCATCTACAAATTGTAGAACTACCTCTTAAAGAATATTTTGTTAGTCAAGGACTTTGTCATATACAAAGTCTCCGGTCTATTCCACAAACCTATTTTTGTCTCCTCTTCAGCAATGTTAAACAACACTTCATCTTCCAAACACAAATGAATGGTAGTGAGAGCTCTTGCACCCAAATCTTCCCAGTCCTCGTCTTTCATGCTTGCAGGTTTCTTTGTCTTTCCAGAAAATGTGTTTTGAAATTCTTGTTTCACAAGCATATCTCGCATCTTGAGCTTCCATAGTGCAAAGTTATTCTTACTGTCGAATTTCTCCACCTCAAACTTAGAACTATGTACTTTTTCCATTAGCATAAAAATCCTAAAGAATTTACCGATGTGTTTCCTGAAGATATGTCAAGTTTAACACTTGAAAGAGAGTTGGAAGTTATAATAGACTTGAAACCTGGAACCAAACCGATAGTGAGAATTCCTTACCGGATGTCAACTCGTGAATTGAAGGAGTTTAAAATGAAATTGGAGGAGTTGTTGGACTTGAGACTATCGTCAATTGAACAAACTGACCTTTGACCACCATTTATTATGTTGTTTAGTTTTCCTTACTGGATCTTCTCCTCATTTCCTTAGAGAAAAGAGATTCCACAAGAGGGTCATAATCAATGGCATCTATTGAGATAAACCACATAGTTGTGACCAGATGATCCCAAGACTCAAGAAATGAATATATTAGAGTAACCTCTTTGTCCTCATCTTCGTACGTTATGCCCATAAAAGATAATTGAAAAATCAGAGTATTTAAAACATTCATGTGATTAGCAATTTTTGTACCTTCTTCCATCTGCACGCTGTACAAATGCCTCTTAAAGAATATTTTGTTATTCAGGGACTTTGTTATATAAAAAATAGCTAGTATGTTCCACAAGCCTGCTTTTGTATCCTCTTCAACGACATTAAACAACACTTCCTTTGCCAAACACAAGCGAATGGTATTGAGAGCTCTTGTATCTAGATCTTCCCAGTCTTTGTCTATCATGCTTGCAGGTTTCTTTGTATTTCCAATGAACACCTTTTGAAATCCTTGTTGCATAAGCATATCTCGCATCTTGAGGTTCCATAACGCAAAGCTATTCTTACTGTTTAATTTCTCCACCTAAAAATTAGAACTATGTACATTTTCCATTGGCAAAAAACTCCAAAAACTGTCTCTTATAAAACTAAGCCTTTTTAAATGTCAAAGAATAATGGTATGAACTCCAAATTATTAAAAAATGTTTAAAAAAAATATTTAATAAATATTTCACCTTTTAATAAAACCATTTTAACACACGCTTTCACATAAAAATATCACTTTTTATTAGAGATCGATTCTCCATAATAAGACAAAAAGGGTACATGTCACGACCATGTCTTATGAATAAGAAAAAATTATTTCAAAGTTTAATTTATACCATGAACTTCATACCATGTGAATCTTGTATTTTAATATCGACACTGCTGTGGTGCTTGAATGGGAGAGTGAATTTTTAGATATCGATGCTCCTTCCGTGTGGATGGGGGAGTGTCGATTTGTCGATGCTCCGCGGTGTAAAAATGCATCGTGCAGATTTAGGAATTTTTCCTATTTCTGTAGTGTGTGAGCACAAACGTGACTCTAATGTGCCTATGGAGCACCAATGACCTGAAACACAATCAATCACACCCTTTGTCTCGTAGAAAATATCTGGGTTCCTCAGTACTTTGGTCTGCTTTTCTTTACGTGAATAAAACATGTCCAGAGGTTCTTGTGCTCACAGGATACCTGCACACAATTCTCCTTGGCTCACTTGCGACACCTACACAACTTTCTATGATACCACTTGTTACAAACCGAAAGGAAAATAGAGCATTAAAACGAGAGCATCAACACGCAATATTAAAATGAGAAAAACAATCACACAATTGATACGATGATTTAAGTGGAAACCCAATACGAGAAAAAACCACAGGAAATGATAATCGATATTCTTATTATTCAAGGGAGAATTACAATAGCTAAACCAACAGTACAACCATCCCCTCCTCTCATACACAAAAAACCTCAGTATTGCATATTGCTCTCACATAACTCATTACACATATTACACTCTCACCTCTATGGGTATGCTCATATATATAACATCTCTCAAACAATTAGACTAAATTATTATAATTACATCCACCAGTTACACAACGTATTCACAAAAGAGCATGCATCCACATTCCTAATATTCCTGCATGCATGTGCATGTGACCACGTGGGAAATTCATTGGCATATTTCCAACAATCTCCACCTTGACAACAATTACATGATATATTAGGCCCTTAATTAATTCATCACCTTTTCTGCAAAGTCAAGAGAATCCAAACACCATCACAACTCTACAACTTCTTTATCAGTATTGTTACATGAACATGATTGCATGATTCTCTCTAGTAAGGACCATTTTGCTTCCATCAGTAACATGTCTAATAAACTGATGCACTTGTCCATTTTGATACACTTGACTGTTAGTCAAATGCACAACACTTTTACCACAACAAAACACCACATCATGTACCTATCCAAACTTACCCAATAGATCCTTGCATTCTTGAAAGACATAACCTTAGGTAGGTATCCACTTGTCCAAATATCATTAATAATAACCACATACTAAATCACCGCAACCATTGTAGGTGATACTTGTGTTTTTGTGTTTGATGCACCCATTTCCTTGCTCTTCACCTAGTTTTTTCAGGTTTCTACTGAAAACACCAATTGCATGTGAAATTCTAGCTATTCACCACCGCAATCATCAAACTTCCTACTAGCATATAATACTCGAGACATTTAACCCTTTTCTTCTTCATTAGTTAGGACAAAAACATGAATAATACTTACAATGGAAGGACAAAGGGATTTTACTAGTTCCACATTATTCACACTGAATTTCCTGAGTATCTTCACCATATACTTATGTTTGTATAACCAAGCTTACCCTATTTCTTGTCTCTATTTATTTCCATGTGCAAGATTTATTTTGTTGTTCCCAGATCCTTCATAACAATGTCCTAAACAACTGATCTAACCTGTTGACCTCAATCATGCTTGTGCTTGCAACAAACATAACATATAACGCCAAGATAATGAATATACCATCAACACAATGGTTATACTCGTAAAATGTGAAATCCCCAAAAATAAAAATATTTTTAGAATTTAAATTCGCTAAAAATTTATTTTGTTTTTAGTAAATTAGAAATTGGAAAATTTTTGCCATTTATGGCAATTTTGAATTTCGAATTTTATAATTGTAATAAATGATTATGACTATTGGGTAGAGATCTAATTTGTCCCGACTAACTATTTGACTATGACACTTGTATGAAAACATAATATTTTATATTGATTGTATGGGACAAAGGGGACAACCATGTTAAATTTAGCTGACCATGACTCCATGAGAGGGGAACATGTTGGAACTACCTCTAGGATGATTTTTACAAGTGGAAAATCAGTGATTTGGCCATTGGTAGGCCCTGAAAATCAGGGATTTAGAAAGCTGTGAAAATTCCCAAAGGAGGGAAAAAGACCTAGGCAAATTGATAAACTCAAAGACAGAATGATTCTATCATGGTTGTAAGCGATAAACTCAGTAAGTCTGCACACTTTATTCTTGTAAAGTCTACTTTTAAAGCTATAAACATTGCTGAAATATTCATGAAAGAAATTTTTAGACTGCATGGTATTCCTAAAATGGTGATTTCAGATAGAGACGTAAAATTCACATCCGCTTTTTGGAAGGAATTGTTTGTAGGGCTAAATACTAACTTGAATTTCAGTACAAGTTATCATCCACAAACAGATGGACAGACTGAAAGGACAAACTAGATCATAGAAGATATGCTCCGCATGTACGTAAGAGAAAAACCAAACAAGTGGGAAGACTATCTGCACTTGGTAGAATTTGCATATAACAATGGGTACCAAACTTCGGGCTAAGTTGAGCCCTTTTGAAATACTGTACGATAGAAAGTGTACGACTCCAATTAGCTGGCATAACTTGGCTGACAGACTCATGGTCGGACCCGAAATGATCCAAGAAATGGAGAACATGGTAAGAAAGGTACAATAGAACTTGAAGGAAGCATAGGACAGACAGAAGAGTTATGCAGATTAGAAAAGAAGGCACTTGGAATTTCAAGTAGGAGACCATGTTTATTTGAAAGTCAAAGCCCGAAAAAGCTCATTGAAGTTAGGGAACTATGCCAAGATGGCACCCAAGTTTTGTGGGCCCTTCGAGATACTAGCTTGAATTGGACCCGTAGCATACCAACTTGCACTTCCATCTAATCTAAGAATTCATAATTTATTTCATGTTTCCTTGACGAAAAAGTATATTCATGACCCTACTCATATTATTGATTGGAACTTGGTGCAGGTGGAACCCGAAGGCGAGTTCCAGGTGGAATCCCTGTTCATTCTGGACCGGAGAGAAATAACACTTCTGAACAGAGTCGTCGCTCAGGTAAAGGTGCAATGGAAGCACTTTAGTCCTGAGGAGGCCACTTGGGAGTTGGAAGGAGATTTGCGGAAATCTCATCCAATCCTGTTCCAGGAAAGGATCAAACACTGAGGATAGTGTTTTAATGAAGGGGGAAAGGATGTGACATCCCCAAAAATAAAAATATTTTTAGAATTTAAATTTGGTGGAAATTTATTCCGTTTTTAGTAAATTCGAAATTGGAAAATTTTTGCCATTTATAGAAATTCCGAATTTAAAATTTTATAATTGTAATAAATGATTATGACTATTGGGCAGAGATTTGAATTGTCCCAACTAACTATTTGACTATGACACTTGTATGAAAACATAATATTTTATATTGATTGCAGGGCACAAAGGGGACAACCATGTTAAATTTAGCTGACCATGACTCCATGCGAGGGGAACATGTTGGAATGACCTCTAGGCTTCTTTTTACAAGTGAAAAATTAGTTATTTGGCCATTGGCAGCCCCTGAAAATCAGGGATTCAGAAAGCTGTGAAAATTCCCAAAGGAAGGAAAAAGACATAGGCAAATTGATAAATAAGCATATGTGAGGAGGCAAGACGCTGCCAAGTATGCTGGGAAAGAGACTATTGATTTTTTTTCCCCTTGTTATTATGAACACGGAATGAGTGTGAGGCAAGAGGGATCTACTGAATTGAAGGACATTGTTGAAGAGGAATTTCGAAGTTCGCCCTCATGGACTAATGGTCAGGCTAGGGGGTGAACCGTGCAAGTGATCTTGGCTGCTCGGTTCTACGGTCGGGAGGAATGTGTTTGTTCCCTTGTCTTCCTGTGAGTCTAGTTTAGATATGCTACTCTAACCCTTATCTGTCTGAATGAATTTATATCTGATGCACTGTACATGTTAAATCTGAATTGAAATGGTTCCCATTATCTTTTTTAATGATCATATAGTTGATGTAAAATATTCACTCTATCTAAATTCAAGTATTTTTGTATCTGTGAAATGAATTAGTTACAGAACTAACGAAATCATTAGCTCTTGTATGAATAGCTATATATTGGCTGAAATGTATCTTGTTGTATCAGATTCAAATTATTTATATTTATGTAGAATGAATTAACTACAGAAGTAGAAAAATCAGTGACACATATATTATGTCCTATAACTTGAATGGGAATAAAACTATTTCATCATACGAATGTGTGTAGTCAAAATTCTGACATAATAGTTATAATAAATTCCTAAATAAAGTCTTTTCGACTAAAAGTTGTACGAGAGTTAGGAATAATTTGATTCGATTGAAGTCTATAGCCTTTTCGTTTCCATCACATTATACAAGTTGTTATTGGAACAACCTAGTTTACTACCGAATGTATGGGTATGGATTTTGTAGGATCTCTATTGTAGTAATAGGATGAATAAATTATTTTACGAATTTATATATAATGGAGTAGAGCCAAATATGAATAGTAAACGATATTACAAACCTACAATGTTTTATTCATACTAAGAACATATCTAATCTGAGCGAAGTAATAAATTCTTCATTCTTTCCGAAATTTCAAATCCCGGATCCTCCTATCATAATGAGTCATACGACTTTGACTATTTAAACTCCAGTAGAGAAAAGTCAACCGGTGTAAACATAATAGAGAATTAGAAAGACTTTCAGGATTATTACTTTCTTCTAAACGGTACAATTTTAAAAGAAACCAACTTGGGAAGGACAACTAATCTAATACAGAGTTTATGGAATATCAATAGTTGATTGTCGGCAGTGATGAATTTATAATTGCATTTGTTCATTCAGAAATTCATTAGGATGGATGGCTCAGAATTCATAGTATACAGTATCATTATAGAAGTGAAACATCAGATGTGTACAGTTTGGGCGAATTTGAAACCTAGTAAATCTGGAACCCGATTAATAAATAACAACTGTAGCTAACACATCTACTTCTCTAAGAAGATATAATGACTCATACTATCGGGCCATTCTTATAGAGATCACACAGAAATTCAAAGTGACTCTTACTTAGTCTCAATGGTAAATATCGAACTAGAACTTTAATAATAAACAAAGTAATTTTATATATGGTCGAACATTTTGCCAAACCAAAGTAATATTAATATTGGCACTATACAAGTCAGATAAATCCCCATGGAATCATATATGCTTATCTGTCTAAATTTCCAAAATCAAAAGGACAATAAAATCTATACCCAGCCACGATAGGTAGCATCCAGAACAGGGTTGGAAAAACATATGGAAGTTCTTTTCCTTTATTTTGGAAAAACCAGTTACAAAGATTAAATCATTCGCCTGACTTTAAAGATTCGGAAGATGAAACCCTAAGACAGAATTTGCGATTGCCTGTCCTCAATGAATCCTTAGCTTGGAAACCAAATACCTTTTATGGGATCCGATGCGTCGAAAAACTGGAAATCTCGGAGAGGAAGGGACACTGCAATAAAAACGTAGGGATTAAAGTTAAAATCCGCATAAAAGTTATAATCATGAAGATCCTTGAGAAAACGTACAACAGAGTCCATAACAGAGGAAAGAGAAATAAAAGTTGCCACAAATATATTCAAGATTTTGTACTTAACTCGAGGGTTCGAGTCACCATTCCTTTCGTGACATAGTTGAAGCTTCGCCTGGTGGCTCGAAAGGGGAAGTTGGAACGATAGAATCCTGATAGGTACCCTTGCATACAATAGGGCCCCACCATTAGATAGTAATCCAAATCTTACTCCCAAAGAAACGCCATTCATAAATTAATTCAGAGACTTACACAACCAGGTCTTAAAAGCAGTATGGATCTACATCCAAATCTTACTGTTACAGAGAAGATTACTGTTCGAAGGTCTATTGGCGAAAGAAAACACTAAAACATAACTATTTCTTTCTGGAAAATGTTTTCCACAGACAGAATCGAATTATTGGAATTAAAAACGTATACTGTCAATTTTAAAGATTATATTTTATTTTCATCACACACAGAGCCCAGAAGAAGAATAACAAACATATAATTCGTAACAGAGTGAAGAGGTTTTCGAAGGAAAAACTGTGTTCCACAAATGGGCCTTCCTAAGTAAGACCTGGGCATGGATATGGATACGTATGGAGTTTTTACCCTTCCAAATGACAAAAACCCCGAATAAAACTTTTACCACTGACATATGTAAGAAGAATGGGTTGGGACTTCGTCATCTTTAATACCTCCAACTTATTACAAGATAATAAACAGACCTGGTGACTAGCAAGTGATTAGTGGAAGGTGGAGAACAGTAGCATAAATTTCCACAAGGGAGCGTACCCAATCTAGTCCAAATGAGTAACAGAGGGAAAACTTTACCAACATTGAAACATCTTAGGTGGGAATCTCCCAAAACAGCAAAGACTGCCAAAGGTAAAAACTCCATTAAATCCTTTACCCAGTAGTATTTAGTCATTCATACTTTACAAGCATATAACCAGATTCAAAGAAAAGATTACCAGGTGAAGAGCAGGCATATAGATGACTCCCTACCTCGAAGAGCAAGTATTTCCATAGGTCATTGAGTCTAACACCACAAGCGTCAACAATAAATCTTAGCAATAGGGGTTTACCACCATTCTTACAACCCAAGACACGTTTAATGACTAGCCATGCAAGTAATTGTCCCAGTTAAATGAGAGGAACAGGGAAGAGTACCGTAACCATGTGCTTAGGGCAAGGTGGCAAGGAATGGATGGGCACGCAAGTCGAACAGGAGGTCGAGGGAAGGCATTGTAGAGAGATTTTAGTGCAACAATCAGAACTCCATTTAATACACAACTCTGCCCCTGTAATTTCCCATCACAAATTAACGAATGAGGACGACAATCGGTTGAGACGTTATGGGACAGACAAGAAAGTTACATCCGAAAACTAGTCACTTCAACTTCAACCCAGTTTGAGAAGAACAATACTTCACTTAACAAAAACCCTAACTACCTAATGTCATTTCTATGCGTATATCACCATGATAACGCATGTGTAAATATACCCCAAACTAACACCAAATCGTTGGAATTTACACCACAGGAAGAAAAGAAATAGTTGTTAGCCATTCGTAATAAGAATCGGACTTGAAGAGATGACGAGGTAGCCACTAAAGTTCTGTGTAAGTAAACAGACTTGTATAAATCCCATAATCATGCTAAACAAAGGTTTAGTGATACTCTTCAGAATGTGATTATGGTACACAACCATAATATTATTTTATGCAGGTATGTGAACTATTTTTCAACAACATTATGTCCAAGCCCCTTTCAAAGATAAGGGTGGGATAATAAACAACTAGAACTTTATAAAAGCATTACACAATGGTAAATAATAACACTTAATTTTTTTTTAAAGTTGAGATTTATGGGAAACATTACATATGGTATCAGAGAAAAAGTTACAAAACTGGGCTTGAACAGGGCCACTTTAGTTGCTTAGTATATATTCTGTTTTATATAAAACTAATAAATCTTTTGGTTACAAACATAAATCTCTTTGTATTTTGAGTTAATTATGGTAGCTCAGGACGATGCAGAAAACAAGATGGGAGAAAATCCGTAGCAAAGACCTCCTGAAGATGCAAGGCAAAACAGTGACGGAAGCTCACCCACAGAAGTGTTGGAAACAATGAGGAATCTTATTGTTGAACTACAAATTTTTAAAGCCGACAATGAAAAATTGAAAAAGAAACAGCAGGAACAGTAAGAGATAAATGAAGTCCTGATGTGCAGTATTGTGACCAAGAAAATCCCAAATTACAACAATAACGACGAAGAAGTCAGCAAGAGAGCATCCAAAAACTTGGGACCAGAAACAGAAAAATGAGACAGTTCGTCTGAAGGAACACCTCCTGCTGAAGATAGAACTAAAATGGACAGAAAAAGAAAACAAGTAGACCACCTTAAAGGAGAATTTAAAAAAAATAAAATAGCCACCTTTGATGGAGAATCTAGGACAGGAGAAGAAGCAGAGGCATGGTTGTTGGACATCAAAAAATACTTTCATATCTACAACTATTCCAGCAACATGAAAGTCAGGATGGCCATCTACAATCTAAAAGGGAAGGCCACTATTTGGTGGCAAGACCTGAAACAGACCAAGGGCCTAAAGGAGAAACAGTTGGAATGGTATGAATTTAAGATGTATTTCAAGAAACAATAGCTTTCTAAAAATTATTATGAAAGGAAGACGAAATAATTTTACAAGTTATGACTCGGGTAGATGACGATGGAGGACCTTATAAATAAATTTCTGGAACTATTAAGGTTCGTACCATACATCTGGTAGGATAAGGTAAAAATCCATCGATTCTTAAGCTGCTTACCACAATCCTAAAGGGACAGGATTGAGTTTGAAAACCCCAAATCCTTGAGTGAGGTATTCAGGAAAGAACGAATGTGCTATGATCAGTATAAATAGCGAGTAGAGTTTCCCAAAGCCTAGAAGGATAAGAAGCAAGATCAAATGAACCAGCGGAAGAAGGGATACCATCCATCTCCTTATCAGAATGAAATAAAAAAATTTCCAAGAAAATATTTTCACTTCAAACATCCGAATACGTAGAGTGGCGGTAAACCGGTAAACCTGGGAATGGAGAAGCTTGGGGACAACTCCCATGAGCCACTAAAGTGTTGGGAATGTGGAGAACCTCATCTAAGGAGGAACTCTCCACATTTGATTTCAGAAAATAGAACTGTTGTTCATAATCTGTAAGAAGCCTCGACAGTGGGAGACGTGGGTAGGAGCCTACATCGGATAAATGCAGCCATTGATGGTTGACAAGTTGACCACTAGTCCTCAGTGGTAGAAATCGAAGATAAAATCCATGACACTTGAATTTTTGTTTTGATTGAACCTGGAGCAACATTAAGTTATATTAATCCGAATGTAATAGTGTCAAATAAACTTAAGAGACTAAAGAATGCAAAATCATGGCTTGTGCAACTAGCGACAGGTACTAAAAGGAAAGTAGTTGACTTTATTTCTGATTTTGAGTTCATCTTAGATGGTCAAACTATAAGGACCAATCTGAACATCCTACCACTAGAAACTTATGATATGATTATTGGGATGGATTGGTTGGAACAACACAAAGAAATATTAGATTGTTATACAAAGATACTTAGCTATAAAGATGATTCAGGCACTACCAGAACTTCCCAAGGTGTACCAAAACCAATATCAATCAGAAAAGTTTCAGTGATGCAACTAAAGAAATGTATGAGGAAAAGGATGTCAAGTTTATGCCATCCAAGTGACGAATCTATTAGAAAAAGAATATAAGCCAAAGCTAGAAGACTTTGTTGTCCTACGTGAATTCAAGGACATGTTTGTGGATGAAATACCAGAACTACCTCCTAGAAGGGAAATAGACTTCTCCATAGACCTACTACCTGGTTCAACCCCTATCTCAAAAGTTCCTTACCGAATGAGTCTACCAGAACTGACAGAATTAAAAATACAATTATCAGAATTGTTGGACAAAGAGTATATCAGACCAAGTGTCTCACCTTGGGGGGCACCAGTCCTCTTTGTGAAAAAGAAAGATGATACTCTAAGACTATGTATCGATTATAGACAACTGAACAAAATGACTATTAAGAATAAATACCCCCTACGAAGGATAAATGATCTGTTCGATTAAGTAGGTGGAGCCAAGATTTTTTCAAAGTTGGATTTACGATCTGGTTATCATCAAGTTCATATAAAAGAATATTTTTGGACAAGATATGGACACTACAAGTTCGTAGTCATACCTTTCGGACTCGCTAACGCACCAGCCACGTTTATGTGCCTGATGAACAGTATTTTCAGTCTGTACTTGGATAAGTTCATGGTAGTATTTATCGACGATATTCTGGTCTATTCTAAAATGGAGGAAGAACATGAGGAACACTTAAGAACAGTTCTACAAACGTTGAGGAAACATATGCTATACGCCAAATTTGACAAGTGTGACTTTTATCAAAAGGAAATACAATATCTAGGACATGCAATTTCAGCAGAAGGCATTGTCGTAGACCTGGAGAAGATAAAATCCATTATGGAATGGCCAGTACCTAAGGATGTAGCGGATATCCAGTCATTCATGGGAATCACTGTATATTACTGCAGATTCATAGAAGGTATTTCCTATATAGCCTACCCTATCACGTCACTACAAAAGAAAGGGACCAAGTTCAACTAGTCAGAGAATTGTCCAGACAGTTTTAACAAACTGAAGGAATTATTGACAACTATACCCATATTAAAAGTAGCAAACCTAGATAAAGATTTCACTGTATGTGTTGATGCAAGTAAAGAGGGACTAGGTGGTGTCCTAACTCAGAAAGGACACATTATTTGTTATGAGTCCTAGAAATTAAAAGAACACGAGAGAAATTATGTCACTCATGACTTAGAATTGGCAGTGGTAATACATGCCTTAAAAATGTGGCGACACTACATAATGGGCAAAAAATTCCTACTATTAACGGATAATAGTAGGGTGAAATATCTGTTTAACCAACTAGATCTTAATGCAAGACAAGCAAGGGGGCTAGCCTTCTTGAGAGAATTCGACTACGAGATCAGAAACATCAAGGGTAAGGAAAATAAAGTACTAGACGCGTTAAGAAGAAGAGTCCATGGGTTATTTAAAATAAATATCAAGAGGGAAGAAAGTGATCTGGAACAAAGGATAAGGATGGTAGGTATTAACGACATAAATTACACCAAAATGATGGCATAATTACATAACAGTACCACAAAGTCAGATCAATCAGATCTAAGTATCGACAAGAAAGGAATATTATGATTTAAAAATAGACTTTACATACTAGATTCAACAGAGTTAAAATTAACAATTATGGACGAAGTGCATAAGAAACTGTATTATGACCATCGAGGTTATTAGAAAACAATAACAATACTTAAAAAACTATTTTGCTGGCCTAATATGAAGGGGGAAACAACAGAGTACTTGGCTAGGTGCCAAGATTGTCAATAGGTTAAGTCCGAGCATCATCATCCAGCCAGCCTATTATAGCCATTACGAGTACCAGAATAGAAATCGGAGACCATATCGTTGGACTTTATAATAGGTTTGCCTAAAACTCAGAGATAGAATGATTCTTTCATGGTTGTAATTGATAAACTCAGTAAGTCTGCACACTTTATTCCTATAAAGTCTACTTTTAAAGCTATAAACGTTGTTGAAATATTCATGAAAGAAATTTTTAGACTGCATGGTATTCCTAAAATGGTCATTTCAGATAGAAACGTAAAATTCACATCCGCTTTTTGGAAGGAATTGTTTGTAGGGCTAAATACTAACTTGAATTTCAGTACAAGTTATCATCCACAAACGGATGGACAAACTGAAAGGACAAACGAGATCATAGAGGATATGCTCTGCATGTACGTAAGAACAAAATGAACAAGTGGCAAGATTATCTGCACTTGGTAGAATTTGCATAAAACAATGGGTACCAAACTTCGGCTAAGTTGAGCCCTCTCAAAATACTGTACGACAGAAAGTGTAGGACTCCAATTAGTTGGGATAACCCAACTGACAGACTCATGGTTGGACAAAAAATGCTCCAAGAAATGGGGAACATGGTAAGAAAGGTGCAACAGAACTTGAAGGAAGCACAGGACAGATAGAAGAGTTATGCAGATCATAAAAGAAGGCACTTGGAATTTCAAGAAGGAGACATGTTTATTTGAAAGTCAAAGCCCAAAAAAGCTTGTTGAATTTAGGGAACTATGCTAAGCTGGCACCCAGGTTTTGTGGCCCCTTCGAGATACTAGCTCAAATTGGACCCGTAGCATACCAACTTACACTTCCAGCTAATCTAAGAATTCATAATTTATTTCATGTTTCCTTGCTAAAAAAGTATATTCATGACCCTACTCATATGATTGATTGGAACTTGGTGTAGGTGGAACCTGAAGGTCATTTCCAGGTGGAACCCCTGTGCATTCTGGACTGGAGAGAAATAGCGCTTAGGAACAGAGCCATCGCTCAGGTAAAGGTGCAATGGAAGCACTTTAGTCTTGAGGAGGCCACTTGAGAGTTGGAAGGAGATTTGCGGAAATCTCATCCAATCCTATTCCAGGAAAGGAATGAACACTGAGGATAGTGTTTTACTGAAGGGGGAAAGGATGTGACATCCCCAAAAATAAAAATATTTTTAGAATTTAAATTTGTTGGAAATTCATTCCATTTTTAGTAAATTTGAAATTGGAATTTTTTTTTTCCATTTATGGCAATTCCGAATTTCGAATTTATAATTGTAATAAATGATTATGACTATTCGACAGAGATCTGATTTGTCCCAACTAAGTATTTGACTTTGACACTTGTATGAAAATAGAATATTTTATATTGATTGCAGAGGACAAAGGGGACAACCATGTTAAATTTAGTTGACCATGACTCCATGAGAGGGGAACATGTTGGAACTACCTCTAGGATGATTTTTACAAGTGGAAAATCAGTGATTTGGCCATTGGCAGCCTCTGAAAATTAGGGATTTAGAAATCTGTGAAAATTCGCAAAGGAGAGAAAACGACCTAGGCAAATTGATAAATAAGCATATGTGAGGAGGCAGGACGCTGCCAAGTATGCTGGGAAAGAGACTATTGATTTTTTTTTCCTTGCTGTTATGAACATTGAATGAGTGTGAGGCAAGAGGGATCTACATAATTGAAGGACATTGCTGAAGAGGAATTTCCAAGTTTGTCGTTATGGACTCATGGTCAGGCTAGGGGGTGAGCAGTGCAAGTGATCTTGGCTGCTCGGTTTTACGATTGGGAGGAATGTGGATGTTCCCTTGTCTTCCCACAAGTCTGGTTTAGATATGCTACTCTAACCATTATATGCTTGAATGATTTTATAGCTGATGCACTGTACATGTTAAATCTGAATTGAAATGGTTCCCATTATCTGTTGTAATGATGGTATAATTGATGTAAAATATTCATTGTATCCAAATTCAAGTATTTTTGTATCTGTGAAATGAATTAGTCACAAAATTAATGAAATCATTAACGCTTGTATGAATAACCGTATATTGGCTGAAATGTATCTTATTGTATCAAATTCAAATTATTTATATTTATGTAGAATGAATTAACTACAGAAGTAGCGAAATCAATGACACTTGTATTATGTCCTATAACCTGAATGGGAATAAAACTGTTTGATCATACGAATGTGTGTAGTCAAAATTTCGACAGAATAGTTATAATAAATTCATGAATAAAGTCTTTTCGACTAAAAGATGTATGAGAGTTAGGAATAATTTGATTTGATTGAAGTCTATACCCTTTTCGTTTCCATCACATTATACAAGCTGTTGTAGGAACAACCTAGTTTACTATCGAATTTATGAGTATGGATTTGGTAGGATCTCTATTGTAATAATAAGACCAATGGATTATTTTACGAATTTATCTATAGTGGAGTAGAGCCAAATCTGAACAGTAAATGATATTACAAACCTAGAATGTTTTATTCATACCAAGAACAGATCTAATCTGAGTGAAGTAATAAATTCTTCTTGCTTTCCGAAATTTCAAATCCCACATCCTCTTATCATCATGAGTCATATGAATTGGACTATTTAAACTCCAGTAGTGAAAAGTCAACTGGTGTAAACAGAATAGAGAATTAGAAATAATTTCAGGATTATTACTTTCTTCTAAATGGTACAATTTTAAAAGAAACCAACTCACGAACGAAAACTAATCTAATAAAAAGTTTATGGAATATCAACAGCTGATTGTCAGCAGTGGTGAATTTATAATTGCATTTGTTCATTCAGAAATTCATTAGGATGGATGGCTCATAATTCATAGTATAAAGTATCATTATACAAGTGAAACATCAGATGTGTACAATTTGGGCGAATTTGAAACCTAGTAAATCTAGAACCCGATTAATAAATAACGACTGTAGCTAACATATCTACTACTCTAAGAAGATATAATGACTCATACTATCGGGCCATTGTTAGAGAGATCACATGGAAATTCAAAGTGATTCTTACTTAGTCTGAATGGTAAATATCGGACTAGAACTTTAATAATAACCAAAGTAATTTTATATATGGTCAAACATTTCACCAAGACAAAGTAATATTAATATTGGCGCTATACAAGTAAGAGAAATCCCCATGGTATCATATATGCTCATCTATCTAAAGTTCCAAAATCAAAATGACAATAAAATCTATACCCAGCCATGATAGGTGGCATCCAGAACAGGGATGGAAAAACATATGGAAGTTCTTTTCCATTATTTCAGACAAACTAGATACAAAGATTAAATCATTCGCCCGACTTTAAAGATTCAAAAGATGAAACCCTTAGATTGGAAAATGAAGCCTTAGCTTGGAAATTGAATACCTTTATGGTTTCTGAAGCCTCGAAAAACTGGAAATCTCGGAGAGGAAGGGACCTTGCAAGAAAAACGTAGGCATTAAAGTTTTAATCAAGAAGATCCTTGAGAAAACGTACAACAGAGTCCATAACAAAGGAAAGAGAGATAAAAGTTTCCACGGATATATTCAAGAGTCTGTACTTAACTCGAGGGTTGGAGTCACCTTTCCGTTCGCGACATAGTTGAAGCTCCGTCCAGTGGCTCGAAAGGGGAAGTTGGAATGATAGAATCCTTATGGGTACTCTTGCATACAACATGGCCGCACCATTAGATAGTAATCCAAATATTACTCCTGAAGAAATGCCATTCAGAAATTAATTCAGAGACTTACACAACCAGGTCTTAAAAGCAGTATGGAACTACATGCAAATCTTACTGTTACAGAGAAGATTATTGTTTGCAGGTCTTTTGGCGAAAGAAAACACTAAAACATAAATATTTATTTTTGGAAAATTGTGTCCACAGACAGAATCAAATTATTGGAAGGAAAAATGTATACTGTCAATTTTAAAGCTTAGATTTTGTTTTCATCACACACAGAGCCCAGAAGCGGAATAACAGATAGAGAATTCGTAATAGAGTGAAGGGGTTTTCGAAGGAAAAAATGTGTTCCACAAATGGGCCTTCCTAAGTAAGACTTGGGAATGGAGATGGATACATCTAGAGTTTTTACCCTTTCAAATGACAAAAACCTCGAATGAAACTTTTACCACTGACGGATGTAAGAAGAATGGGCCGAGACTTCATTGTCTGTAATACTTCCAACTTATTACAAGCTAATAAATAGACCTAGTGACTAGCAAGTGATTAGTGGAAGTTGGAGAACAGTAGCATAAATTTCCACAGGGGAGCGTACCCAATCTAGTCCAAACAAGTAACAGAGGGAAAACTTTACCAAGCTTGAAACATCTTAGGCAGGAACCTCCCAAAACAGCAAAGATCGTCAAAGGAAAAACTCCATTAAATCCTTTAACCAGTAGTATTTAGTCATTCATACATTACAAGCATATAACCAGATTCAAAGAAAAACTTACCAGGTGAAGAGTGGGCATATAGACGACTCCCTCCCTCGAAGAGCAAGTATTTCCATCGGTGACTGAGTCTAACACTAGAGGCGGCAACAATAAATCTTGGCAATAGGGGTTTACCACCATTCTTACAACCCAAGACAAGTTTAATGACTAGCCATGCGAGTAATTGCCCTGGTTAAATGAGAGGAACATGGAAGAGTACTGTAACCAAGTGCTTATGGCAAGGTGGCAAGGAATGGATGGGCACGCAAGTCAAGCAGGAGGTCGAGGGAAGGCATTGCAGAGAGATTTTAATGCAACAGTCAGAACTCCATTTAACACACAACTCTGCCCCTGTAATTTCCCATCACAAATTAATGAATGAGGATGATGGTCGGTTGAGACATTATGGGACGAACTAGAAAGTTACATCAAAAAACTAGTCACTTCAACATCACCCCAGTTTTAGAAGAACAATACTTCACTTAACAAAAACCCTAACTACCTAATGCCAGTTCTATGCGTATATCACCATGATTACGCATGTGTAAAGATACCCCGAACTAACACCAAATCGTTGGACTTTACACCACATGAAGAAAAGAGATTTACTTGTATAAATCCCATAATCATGCTAAACAAAGGTTTAGTGATACTCTTCGGAATGTGATTATGTTACGCAACCATAATATTATTTTATGCAGGTATGTGAACTATTTTGTGACTACATTAATTCCAAGCCCCTTCTAAACATAAGGGTGAGATAATAAACAACTATACCTTTATAAAAGCATTACACAATGGTAAATAATAACACTTATTTTTTTTGTTAAGTTGAGATTTATGGGAAACATTACATATGGTATGAGAGAAAAAGTTACAACACTGGGCCTGAACAGGGCCACTTTAGTTGCTTAGTATATATTTGGTTTTATATAAAAATAATAAATATTTTGGTTACAAATAGAAATCTCTTTCTGTTTTGAGTTAATTATGGCAGTTCAAGACGATGCAGAAAACAGGATGGGAGAAAATCCGCAACAAAGACCTCCTGGAGATACAAGGTAGAATAGTGATAGAAGCTCACCCACATAAGTGTTGGAAACAATGAGGAATCTTATTGTTGAACTACATGTTTTTAAAGCCGACAATGAAAAATTGAAAAAGGCACAGCAAGAACAACAAGAGATAAACAAAGTCCTACTGCACAATATAGTGACAAAGAAAATCACAAAGGACAATAATAACGATGAAGAAGTTAGCAAGAGAGCATCCGAAAACTCGGGACAAAAAACAGAAAAGGGAGACAGTTCGTCTGAAGGAACACCTCCAGCTGAAGATAGAACTAAAACAAACAGAAAAAGAAAACAAGTAGACCACCTTGAAGGAGAATTTAAAAAGATTAAACCAACCACCTTTGATGGGGAATCCAGGACAGAAGAAGAAGAAGAGGCATGGTTGTTGGACATCAAAAAACGCTTTCAGATCTACAGCTATTCCAACAACATGAAAGTCAGGATGGCCATCTACAATCTGAAAGGGAAGTCTAGTATTTGGTGGCAAGACCTGAAACTAGCCAAGGGCCTAAAGGAGAAATAATTGGAATGGTATAACTTTAAGAAGTATTTCAAGAAATAATACCTTTCTAAAAATTATTATGAAAGGAAGACGAAAGAATTTTACGAGTTACGCCTCTGGAAGATGATGATGGAGGACCTTACAAATAAATTTCTGGAACTATTAAGGTTTGTACCATACATCCCAGCGGATAAGGAAAAAATCCAGTGATTCTTAAGATGCTTACCACAGTCCTACAGGGATAGGATTGAGGTTGACAACCCCAAATCCTTGAGTGAGGTATTCAGGAAAGAACGAATGTGCTATGATCAATATAAACAGCGGGTAGAGTTTCCCAAAGCCTGGAAGGATAAGAATCAAGATCGAATGAACCAGCGAAAGAAGGGATACTATCTAGCTCCTTATCGGAATGCAATAAAAAAAAATTCGAGAAAAGATTCTCACTTCAGTCATCTAAATATGCAGAATGACAATAAACTGGTAAACCTAGGAACAAAGAAGTTTGGGGACAACTCCCGCGAGCCACTAAACTGTTGGGAATGTGGAGAACCTCATCTAAGGAGGAACTGTCCATGTTTGATTTCAACAAACAGAACTGTTGTTCATAATCTGTAAGAACCCTCGACAGTGGGAGACATGGGCAGGAGCATATATCGGATAATTGAGCCATTGATGGTCGACAAGCTGACCACTAGTCCTCGGTGGTAGAAATCGAAGGTAAAATCCATGACACTCGAATTTCTATTTTAATTGACCCTAGAGAAACATTAATTTATATTACTTCGAATGTAGTAGAGTCAAATAAACATAAGAGAATGAAGCACGCAAAATCATGGCTTGTGCAACTAGCGACAGGTTCTAAAAGGAAAGTGGTTGACTTTATTTCTAATTTTGAGTTCATCTTAGATAGTCAAACTATAAGGGCCAATTTGAACATCCTACCACTAGGATGTTATGATATGATTATTAGGATGGATTGGTTGGAACAACAAAAAGAAATATTAGATTGTTATACAAAGATACTTATCTATAAAGATGATTTAGGCACTACCAGAACTGCCCAAGGTGTACCAAAACTAATATCAGTCAGACAAGTTTTAGTGATGAAACTAAAGAAATGTATGAGGAAAGGATGTCAATTTTATGCCAGCCAAGTGACGAATCTATTAGAAATAGAAGATAAGCCAAAGCTAGAAGACTTTGTTGTCCTATGTGAATTCAGGAACATTTTTGTGGAAGAAATACCAGAACTACCTCCTAGAAGGGAAATAGACTTCTCCATAGACCTACTACCTGGTTCAGCCCCTATCTCAAAAGTGCCTTACCGAATGAGTCTACTAGAATTGATAGAATTGAAAATACAATTACCAGAATTGTTGGACAAAAAGTATATCAGACCAAGTGTCTCACCTTGGGGGGCACCAATCCTCTTTGTGAAAAAGAAATAAGGTACTCTAAGACTATGTATCGATTATAGACAACTGAACAAAATAACTGTTAAGAATAATTACCCCCCACCAAGGATAAATGATATGTTCGATCAAGTAGGTGGGGCCAAGATCTTTTCAAAGTTGGATTTACGATCTGGTTATCATCAAGTTCGGATAAAATATGAGGACATAAATAAAATAGCTTTTCGAACAAGATATGGACACTACGAATTCGTAGTAATACCTTTTCGACTCACTAACGCACCAGTCATTTTTATGTGCTCGATGAACAATATTTTTAGTCAGTACTTGGACAAGTTCGTGGTAGTATTTATTGACTATATTCTGGTCTATTCTAAAATGGAGGAAGAACATGAGGAACACTTAAGAATAGTTCTACAAACGTTGAGGAAACATAAGATGTACGTCAAATTTGACAAGTGTGACTTTTATCAAAAGGAAATACAATATCTGGGACATGTAATTTCAACAGAAGGTATTTCCATAGACCCGGAGGAGATACAAGCCATTATGGAATGGACAGTACCTAAGGATGTAGCAGATATCCGGTCATTCATGGGAATCACGGGATATTACCACGGATTCATAGAAGGTTTTTCAAAGATAGCCTACCCTATCATGTCATTACAAAAGAAAGGGACAAATTTCAATTGGTCACAGAAGTGTCAAGACAATTTTAACAAACTGAAGGAATCATTGACAACTAGACCCATATTAAAGGTAGCAAACCCGAAAAAAGATTTCACCGTATGTGTTGATGCAAGTAAAGACGGACTAGGTGCTGTCCTAACTCAGGAAGGACACGTTATCTGTTATGAGTCCCAGAAATTAAAAGAACATAAGCAAAATTATGTCGCTAATGACTTAGAATTGGCAGCGGTTTTACACGACTTAAAAATTTTGCGACACTACATAATGGGCAGAAAATTCCTACTATTAACGGATAATAGCGAGGTGAAATATATGTTTAAAAAACCAAATATTATTGCAAGACAAGCAAGGTGGCTAGCCTTCTTGAGTGAATTCGACTTCGAGGTCAGACACATCAAGGGTAAGAAAAATAAAGTAGGAAACATGTTAAGCAGAAGAGTCCATGGGTTATTTGAAATAAATATCAATAGGGTAGAAAGTGACCTGGAACAAAGGATAAGGACGACAGGTATTAATGACATAAATTACACTAAAATGATGGAAAAATTATAGGACAATACCGCAAACTCAGATAAATCAGATCTAAGTATTGACAAGAAAGAACTATTATGATTTAAAAACAAACTTTACATACCAGATTCAACAGAGTTGAAATTAACAGTTCTAGACGAAGTGCATAAGAAACCGTATTCTGGCCATCCAGGTTACCAGAAAACAATAAAAACACTTATAAAACTATTTTAATGGCCTAATATGAAGGGGGAAACAACAGAGTACTTGGCTAGGTGCCAAGATTGTCAACAGGTTAAGGCCGAGCATCAACATCCAGCCAGCCTATTATAGCCATTACCAGTACCAGAATGGAAATGGGAGACCATATCACCAGACTTTAAAAGAGGTTTTCCTAAAACTCAGAGACATAATGATTCTATCATGGTTGTAATCGATAAACTCAGTAAGTCTGTACACTTTATTCCTGTAAAGTCTACTTTTAAAGCTATAAACATTGCTGAAATATTCAGGAAATGTTTTTTTAGAATGCATGGTATTCCTAAAATGGTGATTTCAGATAGAGACATAAAATTCACATCCGCTTTTTGGAAGGAATTGTTTGTAGGGATAAATACTAACTTGAATTTTAGTACAAGTTATCATCCACAAACAGATGGACAGATCGAAAGGAAAAACTAGATTGTAGAGAATATGCTCCGCATGTATGTAAGAACAAAACCAAACAAGTGGGAAGACTATCTGCACTTGGTAGAATTTGCATATAACAATGGGTACCAAACTTCGGCTAAGTTGAGCCCTTTCGAAATACTATACGACAGAAAGTGTATGACTCCAATTAGTTGGGATAACCTGGCTGAAAAACTCATGGTCGGACCAGAAATGCTCCAAGAAAGGGAGAACATGGTAAGAAAGGTACAACAGAACTTGAAGGAAGCATAGGACAGACGAAACACTTATGCAGATCAGAAAAGAAGGAACTTGGAATTTCAAGCAGGAGACCATGTTTATTTGAAAGTCAAAGCCCAAAAAATCTCATTGAAGTTAGGGAACTGTGCCAAGATGGCACCCAAGTTTTGTGGGCCCTTCGAGATACTAGCTCGAATTGGACCTGTAGCATACACACCTGCACTTCCATCTAATATAAGAATTCATAATGTATTTCATGTTTCCTTGCTGAAAAAGTATATTCATGACCCTACTCATATGATTGATTGGAACTTGGTGCAGGTGGAACTAGAAGGTGAGTTCCAGGTGGAACCCCTGCACATTCTAGGTTGAAGAGAAATAGCACTTCGGAACAAAGTCGTTGCTCAGGTAAAGGTGCAATGGAAGAACTTTAGTCCTGAGGAGGCCACTTGGGAGTTGGAAGGAGATTTGCGAAAATCTCATCCAATCCTATTCTAGGAAATGAAAGAACACTGAGGACAGTGGTTTACTGAAGGGGGAAAGGATGTGACATACCCAAAAATAAAAATATTTTTAAAATTTAAATTTGCTAGAAATTTATTTCGTTTTTAGTAAATTCGAAATTGGAAATTTTTTTCCATTTATGGCAAATCCGAATTTCGAATTTTATAATTGTAATAAATGATTATGACTGTTGGGCAAAGATCTTATTTGTCCCAACTAACTATTTGACTATGACACTTGTATGAAAATATAATATTTTATATTGATTGCAGGGGACAAAGGGGACATCCATGTTAAATTTAGTTGACCATGACTCCATGAGAGGGGAACATGTTGGAACTACCTCTAGGCTGATTTTTACAAGTAGAAAATCAGTGATTTGGCCATTGGTAGCCCCTAAAAATCAGGGATTTAGAAAGCTGCGAAAATTTCCAAAGGAGGGAAAAAGACCTAGGCAAATTGATAAATAAGCATATGTGAGGATGCAGGACGCTGCCAAGTATGCTGGGAAAGAGTCTATTGATTTTTTTTCCCTTGTTGTTAAGAACATTGAATGAGTGTGAGAAAAACATAATTGAAGGACATTGCTGAAGAGGAATTTCCAAGCTCACCCTCATGGACTCATGGTCAGGCTAGGGGGTCAACCGTGCAAGTGATCTTGGTTGCTGGGTTCTACGATTGGGAGGAACGTGGTTGTTCCCTTGTCTTCCCACGAGTCTAGTTCATATATGCTACTCTAACCCTTATCTGTCTGAACGATTTTATATCTGATGCACTGTACATGTTAAATTTGAATTGAAATGGTTCCCATTATCTGTTTTAATGATCGATAGTTGATGTAAAATATTCACAATATGTAAATTCATGTATTTCTGTATCTGTGAAACAAATTAGTTACAGAAGTAACGAAATCATTAACGCTTGTATGAATAATTGTATCTTGGCTAAAATGTATGTTATTGTATCAAATTCAAATTATTTATATTTCTGTAGAATGAATTAACTACAGAAGTAGCGAAATCAGTTACACCTGTATTATGTCCGATAACCTGAATGGGAATAAAGATGTTTGATCATACGAATGTGTGTAGTCAAACTTATGACACAATAGTTATGATAAATTCCTGAATAAAGTCTTTTCAACTGAAAGTTGTACGAGAGTTAGGAATAATTTGATTCGATTGAAATCTATACCCTGTTCATTTCCATCACGTCATACAGGTTGTTGTAGGAACAACCTAGTTTACTACCGAATGTATGGGTATGGATTCTGTAGGATCCCTATTGTAATAATAGGACCAATAGATTATTTTATGAATTTATCTATAGTGGAGTAGATACAAATATGAAGAGTAAACGATATTACAAACCTACTATTTTTTATTCATACCAAGAACAGATCTAATCTGAGCGAAGTAATAAATTCTTCATTCTTTCCAAAATTTCAAATCCTGGATCCTCCTATCATCATGAGTCATACAACTTGGACTGTTTAAACTCCGATAGCGAAAAGTCAACCAGTGTAAACAAAATAGAGAATTAGAAAGAATTTCAGGATTATTACTTTCTTCTAAATGGTACAGTTTTAAAAGAAACCAACTCGGGAAGGACAACTAATCTAATAAAGAGTTTATGGAATATCAACATTTGATTGTTGGCAGTGATGAATTTATAATTGCATTTGTTCATTCATAAATTCATTCGGATGGATGGCTCAGAATTCATAGTATACAGTATCATTATACAAGTGAAACATCAGATGCGTACAGTTTGGGCGAATTTGAAACCTATTAAATATGGAACCCGATTAATAAATAGTGAATGTAGCTAACATATCTACTACTCTAAGAAGATATAATGATTGATACTATCAGGCCATTCTTATATAGATCACATGGAAATTCAAAGTGAATCTTACTTAGTCCAAATGGTAAATATCAGACTAGAACTTTAATAATAACCAAAGTAATTTTATATATGGTCGAACATTTCTCCAAACCAAAGTAATATTAATATTGGTGCTCTACAAGTAAGATAAATCCCCATGGAATCATATATGCTTATATGTTTAAAGTTCCAAAATCAAAATGACAGTAAAATATATACCCAGCCACGATAGGTAGCTTCCGAAACAAGGTTGGAAAAACATATGGAAGTTCTTTTCCTTTATTTCGAACAAACCAGTTACAAAGATTAAATCATTCGCCCAACTTTAAAGATTCAAAAGATGAAACCATAATTCAGACTCTGTTGTTTCCTGACTTCAACGAAGCCTTATCTTGGATACCAAATACCTTTTATGGGATCCGAAGCCTCGAAAAACTGGAAATCTTGGAGAGGAAGGGAGCCTGCAAGAAAAAAGTAGGGATTAAAACTAATATCCACATAAAAGTTATAATCAAGAAGATCCTTGAGAAAACGTACAACAGAGTCCATAACAGAGGAAAGAGAAATAAAAGTTTCCATAGATATATTCAAGAGAAGATAAAATCCATTATGGAATGGCCAGTACCTAAGGATGTAGCGGATATCTGGTCATTCATGGGAATCACCAGATATTACTGTAGATTCATGGAAGGTGTTTCCAAGATAGCCTACCCTATCACATCATTACAATAGAAAGGTACCGAGTTCAATTGGTCAGAGAAGTGTCAAGACAGTTTTAACAAACTAAAGGAATTATTGACAACTGCACCCATATTAAAAGTAGCAAATTTATTGACAACTGCACCCATATTAAAAGATGCAAGTAAAGAGGGACTAGGTGGTGTCCTAACTCAGGAAGGACATGTTATTTGTTATGAGTCTCGGAAATTAAAATAACACGAGAGAAATTATGTCACTCATGAATTAGAATTGGCAGTGGTAATACACGCCTTAAAAATGTGGCGACACTACATAATGGGCAGAAAATTCCTACTATTAACGGATAATAGTGGGGTGAAATATTTGTTTAATCAACCAGATCTTAATGAAAGACAAGCAAGGTGGCTATCCTTCTTGAGTGAATTCGACTTCAAGGTCATACACATCAAGGGTAAGGAAAATAAAGTAGCAGACGCATTGAGCATAAGATTCCATGGGTTATTTGAAATAAATATCAGCAGGGAAGAAAGTGACATGGAACAAAGAATAAGGACGACAAGTATTAACAATGGAAATTACACTAAAATGATGGCAGAATTATAGGACAGTACCACAAACTCAGATAAATCATATCTAAGTATTGACAAGAAAGGACTATTACAATTTAAAAACAGACTTTACATACCAGATTCAACAGAGTTAAAATTAACAGTTCTAGACTAAGTGCATAAGAAACCATATTTTGGTCATCCAGGTTACCAGCAAACAATAACAAAACTTAGAAAACTATTTTAATGGCATAATATGAAGGGGGAAACAATAGAGTACTTGGCTAGGTGCCAAGATTGTCAACAGGTTAAGGCTGAGCATCAACATCTAGCCGGCCTATTACAACCATTACCAGTACCATAATGGAAATGGGAGACCATATCACTGGACTTTATAATAGGTTTGCCTAAAACTAAGAGACATAATGATTCTATCATGGTTGTAATTGATAAACTCAGTAAGTCTGCACACTTTATTCCTATAAAGTCTACTTTTAAAGCTATAAACATTACTGAAATATTCATGAAAGAAATTTTTGGACTACATGGTATTCCTAAAATGGTGATTTCAGATAGAGACGTAAAATTCACATCCACTTTTTGGAAGAAATTGTTTGCATGGCTAAATACTAACTTGAATTTGAGTACAAGTTATCATCCACAAACGGATGGACAGACCGAAAGGACAAACCAGATCATAGAGGATATGCTATTCATGTACATAAGAACAAAACCGAACAAGTGGGAAGACTATCTGCACTTGGTAGGATTTGCATATAACAATGGGTACCAAACTTTGGATAAGTTGAGCCCTTTCGAAATATTGTATGACAGAAAGTGTACAACTCCAATTAGCTGGGATAACTCGGCTGACAGACTCATGGTTGGTCGATAAATACTCCAAGAAATGGAGAACATGGTAAGAAAGGTACAACAGAACTTGAAGGAAGAACAGGACAACCAGAAGATTTATGCAGATCAGAAAAGAAGGCACTTGGAATTTCAAGTAGGAGACCATGTTTATTTGAAAGTGAAATCCCCAACAAGCTTGTTGAAGTTAGGGAAATATGTCAGGCTAGCACCAAGGTTTTGTGGGCCCTTCGAGATACTAGCTTGAATTGGACCTGTAGCATACCAACTTGCACTTCCAGCTAATCTAAGAATTCATAATGTATTTCAAGTTTCCTTGCTAAAAAAGCATATTCATGACTCTACTCATATGATTGATTGGAACTTGTTGCAAGTGGAACCTGAAGGTGAGTTCCAGGTGGAACCCCTGTGCATTCTGGAACGAAGAGAAATAGCACTTTGGAACAGAGTCGTTGCTCAGGTAAAGGTGCAATGGAAGCACTTTAGTCCTGAGGAGGCCACTTGGGAGTTGGAAGGAGATTTGCGGAAATATCATCCAATCCTGTTCTAGGAAAGGAACAAACACTGAGGGTAGTGTTTTACTGAAGGGGGAAACGATGTGACAGCCCAAAAAATAAAAATATTTTCAGAATTTAAATTTGCTGGAAATTTATTCCATTTTTAGTAAATTCGAAATTGGAAATTTTTTGCCATTTATGGCAATTCCAAATTTCAAATTTTATAATTCTAATAAATGATTATGACTATTGGGCAGAGATCTGATTTGTCCCAACTAACTATTTGACTATGACACTTGTATGAAAATAAAATATTTTATATTGATTGTAGGGGACAAAGGGGACAACCATGTTAAATTTAGCTGACCATGACTCCATGAGAGGGGAACATGTTGGAACTACCTCTAGGCTGATTTTTACAAGTGGAAAATCTGTGATTTGGCCATTGGAAGACCTTAAAAATCAAGGATTTAGAAAGCTGTGAAAATTCCCAAAGGAGGGAAAAAAACCTAGGGAAATTGATAAATAAGCATATGTGAGGACGCAGGACATTGCCAAGTATGCTGGGAAAGAGACTATTGATTTTTTTTTCCTTGCTGTTATGAAAACTAAATGAGTGTGAGGCAAGAGGGATCTACAGAATTTAAGGACATTGCTGAAGAGGAATTTTCAAGTTCTCCCTCATGGACTCATGGTCAGGCTAGGGGGTGAACTGTGCAAGTGATCTTGGCTGCTCAGTTCTACGGTTTGGAGGAACATGGTTGTTCCCTTGTCTTCCCACAAGTCTAGTTCAGATATTCTACTCTAACCCTTATCTATCTAAATTATTTTATATCTAATGCACTATACATGTTAAATCTGAATTGAAATGGTTCCCATTATCTGTTTTAATGATCGATAGTTGATGTAAAATATTCACTGTATCTAAATTCAAGTATTTTTGTATCTGTGAAATGAATTATTTACAAAAGTAAAAAAATCATTAATGCTTGTATGAATAATTGTATATTGGTTGAAATGTATCTTGCTGTATCAAATTCAAATTATTTATATTTCTGTGAATGAATTAACTACAGAAGTAGTGAAATCAGTGACACATGTATTATGTCCTATAACCTAAATGGGAATAAAATTATTTGATCATACAAATGTTTGTAGTCAAACTTCTGACAAAATAGTTATAATAAATTCCTGAATAAAGTCTTTTTGACTAAAAGTTGTACGAGAGTTAGGAATAATTTTATTCAATTGAAGTCTATACCCTCTTCGTTTCCATCACATTATACAAGTTGTTGTAGGAACAACCTAGTTTACTACCGAATGTATGGGTATGGATTCTATAGGATCTCTATTGTAATAATAGGACCAATAGATTATCTTATGAATTTATCTATAGTGGAGTACAACCAAATCTGAACAGTAAACGATATTACAAACGTACAATGTTTTATTCATACCAAGAACAAATCTAATCTGAGTGAAGTAATAAATTCTTCATGCTTTTCGAAATTTCAAATCTTGGATCCTCCTATCATCATGAGTCATACGACTTGGACTGTTTAAACTCCAGTAGCGAAAATTCAACCAATGTAAACATAATAGAGAATTAGAAAGAATTTCAAGATTAGTAGTTTCTTCTAAATGATATAGTTTTAAAAGAAACCAACTCGGGAAGGACAACTAATCTAATAAAGAGTTTATGGAATATCAACAGTTGATTGTCAGCAGTGATGAATTTATAATTTCATTTGTTCATTTAGAAATTCATTAGGATGGATGGCTCAAAATTCGTAGTATACAGTATCATTATACAAGTGAAACATCAAATGCATACAGTTTGGGCGAATTTGAAACCTAGTAAATCTAGAACTCGATTAATAAATAACGAATGTAGCTAACATATCTACTGCTATAAGAAGATATAATGACTCATACTATTGGGCCATTCTTATAGACATCACACAGAAATTGAAAGTGACTCTTACTTAGTTTGAATGGTAAATATCAGACTAGAACTTTAATAATAACCAAAGTAATTTTATATATGGTTGAACATTTCGCCAAACCAAAGTAATATTATTATTGGCACTATACAAGTAAAAGAAATCCCCATGGAATCATATATGATTATCTGTCTAAAGTTCCAAATTCAAAATGACAGTAAAATCTATACCCAGCCACGATAGGTAGCATCCGGAACAGGGTTGGAAAAACATATGGAAGTTCTTTTCCTTTATTTCGGACAAACCAGTTACAAAGATTAAATCATTCGCCTGACTTTAAATATTCAGAAGATGAAACCCTAAGACAGACTCTTCTATTTCCTGACCTCAACGAAGCCTTAGCGTGGAAACCAAATACCTTTTATGGGATCCGAAGCCTCGAAAAACTGGTAATCTCGGAGAGGAAGGGACCCTGCAAGAAAAACGTAGGGATTAGAGTTAATATCTGCATAAAAGTTATAATCAAGAATATCCTTGAGAAAACATACAACAGATTCCATAACAGAGGAAAGAGAAATAAAAGTTTCCATATATATATTCAAGAGTCTATACTTAAATCGAGGGTTGGAGTCGTCTTTCCTTTCACGACATAGTTGAATCTTCGCCTGGTGGCTCAAAAGCGGAAGTTGGAATGATAGAATCCTGATGGGTACCCTTGCATACAACAGGGCCCCACCATTAGATAGTAATCCAGATATTACTCCTAAAGAAATTCCATTCATAAATTAATTCAGATGCTTACACAACCAGGTCTTAAAAGCAGTATGGAACTACATGCAAATCTTACTGTTACAGAGAAGATTACTGTTCGAAGGTATTTTGGTGAAAGAAAACACTAAAACATAACTATTTATTTCTAGAATATTGTGTCCACAGACATAATCAAATTACTCGAAGGAAAAACGGATACTATCAATTTTAAAGCTTAGATTTTATTTTGATCACACATAGAGCCCAAAAGCGGAATAACAGACATAGAATTAATAATAGAGTGAAGGGGTTTTTGAAGGAAAAACTATGTTCCACAAATGGGCCTTCCTAAGTAAGACCTAGGCATGGTGATGGATACGTCTGGAGGTTTCACCCTTCCAAATGACAAAAACACTAAATGAAACTTTTACCACTGACGACTGTAAGAAGAACTGGCCGAGACTTCATCGTCTGTAATACCTCCAACTTATTACAAGCTAATAAACAGACCTGGTGACTAGCAAGTGATTAGTGGAAGGTGGAGAATAGTAGCAAAAATTTCCACAGGGGAGCGTACCCGATTTAGTCCAAATGAGTAAAAAAGGGAAAAATTTACCAAGCTTGAAACATCTTAGGCGGGAATCTCCCAAAACAGTAAAGACCGTCAAAGGAAAAAACTCCATTAAATCCTTTAACCAATAGTATTTAATCATTCATACTTTACAAGCATATAACCAGATTCAAAGAAAAACTTACTAGGTGAAGAGCGGGCATATAGACGACTCCCTCCCTCGAAGAGAAATTATTTCCATCAGTGGCTGAGTCTAACACCAGAGGCGACAAACAATAAATCTTGGCAATAGGTGTTTACCACCATTCTTACAACCCAAGACACGTTGAATGGCTAGCCATGCGAGTAATTGTCCTGGTTAAATGAGAGGAACATGGAAGAGTATTGTAACCATGTGCTTAGGGAAAGGTGGCAAGGAATGGATGGGCACGTAAGTCAAACAGGAGGTCGAGGGAAGACGCGCCAGGGATATTTTAATGCAACAGTCAAAACTCCATTTAATACACAACTCTGCCCCTGTAATTTCCCATCACAAATGAATGAATGAGGAGGACAGTCGGTTGAGACGTTATGGGATGGAATAGAAAGTTACATCCGAAAACTAGTAACGTCAATGTCACCCCAGTTTGAGAAGAACAATACTTCACTTAACAAAAACCCTAACTACATAATGTCAGTTCTATGTGTATATCACCACGATTATGCATGTGTAAAGATACCCCGAACTAACACCAAATCATTGGACTTTACACCACAGGAAGAAAAGAGATAGCTATCAACCATTCGTAATAAGAATTAGACCTGAAGAGATCACGAGCTGGCCACTAAAGTTTCGTGTAAGTAAACAAACTTGTATAAATCCCGTAATCATGCTAAACAACGGTTTAGTGATACTCTTCGGAATGTGATTATGGTACGCAACCATAATATTATTTTATGCAGGTATGTGAACTATTTTCTGACAACATTAAGTCCAATCCCCTTCCAAAGATAAGGGTGAGATAATAAACAACTAGACCTTTATAAAAGCATTACACAATGGTAAATAATAACACTTAATTTTTTTTTAAGTTGAGATTTATGGGAAACATTACATAAAATTTGTCTCACCATGAAGGAATCAAAGATCTTTTACCAATTTCCTAGCATGCTTCAACCCATACAATGATTCTTGATTTTTCAAACAAATATTTTGTTGCAATTCTGAATTAACTATTCTGGTTGTTCCAAATACATCCCTTTATCCAAAAATCTTTGTGTATAACAATTTTAGCATCTAGTTGTACTAACACAACTAGTTCTAACAACGCATGAATAGAAACAAGATTTTAACAACTAGTGAGAGAATTTCATGGAAATCATTACCTTCCAAATACCCTTCTACTACCAATCATGCTTTGGGCCTTTCATCTTTTACTATTTGTGTTTTTATAAAAGGGATTCATAAAAAAATGCATCTTTATCCATGATGATTCCGTGGGTAGTAGGATTCCACGGTCTTCTTCCCTTAACATCATCACCATATCATAAATTTACCTATTTGATATGGGTCCTACTTATAATGTTGATAAAAAAACATAAGCATCACAATTGAATAATTTCACATTTGAGTAATTACCATATGACTTGTTCATATCTCTTCTAAAATCTTCATGTCTTTTACAACCGATGGTGATCAATTTACCAGATATCAAAACCACTTCTTCCCACTTTTACAGTTTCAACTTGGAATTAATGAACATTCCTATTCGATCCCAACTTCCTTTCAATACTTTCCAAGTTTCATGGATATGAACCTACCTTCATCATATACTCTCAAACACTTGATTGACTTGCCAGTACATCAACCTTTCTACAAACCCACCTTTCTAACCTGGACACACTGCTCCACCTTGAATTTTTCATTTGAACAACTTTGACCAAATCCCAAAAAAGAAACCCAAGTGAACCTGTGTCGCTCACCTCTAGGGACTTTACACTGGAGTCTCAATGCTCCACCTTAACTTGCACATTCCCTTGACCGAATCCTACCACGTAATCCTTCACAGCTTAACTCCTGGCTCATTTACAATGGAGTACACCAAGCCTTTTATAGGCTAAATTACACCCAATCCATGGACACAATATCACGAGCTACCTAAAAATATCGACCCAAAAAACCATGTGATTTGACCTAAAAATTAGATTTAATAAATATTACACCTTTAAATAAAACCCTTTTTTAACACACTCTCTCACATAAAAAGGTCACTTTTATTAGATCTTGATTCTCCATAATAAGACAAAAAAGGTACATGTCATGACCAGGTCCTATGAATAAGACAAAAAACATTCAAAGTTTAATTTATACCATGAACTTCATACTTCTTGAATCTTGTATTTTAATCGACACTTTTGTGGTGCTTGAACAGGAGCGTGGATTTTTAGAGATCAATGCTCCTTGAGTGTGGATGGGTGAGCGTTGATATTCCAGTGCTCTGTGGTGCAAAAACTGGGCTCACTAATTTCGGATTTTTTCCTATTTCTGAAGTGTGTGAATGTTGATGTGCCTCTAACGCACCTATGGAACATTGGTGACTTGAAACTGACTCAATCACACCCTCTGGTTCTCAGAAAATATGTGGGCTCTTCAATACTTTGGTTTTCTTATCCTTACATGAAAAAAGCAATTCAAAAGGTTATTTCACTCACAAGAGACCTGCACACAATTCACCTTGGTTCACCTACGACAGCTACTCAACCTGCTGTGATACCACTTGTTAGGAAATGGACAAAAAAAAGAGCATAAAAACTATATTAGGAATGAGCATGCACGCACTCTTTTGTCAACATATTATGTAACTGGTGGATCTAGTTATAATCAATTAGTGTAAATGTTTGAGATATGCTATATATATGAGCATAGCCATAGAGGTGAGAGTGAAATATGTGTAGTGAGTGTACGAGAGGAAGACGCAATAATGAAGTGTTGTGTGTATGAGAGGGGAGGATGGTTGTATTCCTAGGTTGGATATTGTAATTCTCCCTTGAATAATAAGAATACCGCTTATCATTGTCTGTGGTTTTTTCCTGTATTGGGTTTCCACATAAATGATTGTGTCAATTGTGTGATTTTTTTTCTTGGTTTAATCTTGCTTATTGATGGTTTGGTTTTTATGCTATGTTTTTATGCTATGTGACCACATGGGAAATTTGTTGGCATGTTTCCGACAATATTCACCTTGACAACAATTCACCTTATATATCATGCCCTTAATTAATTCATCACCTTTTTTGCAATCCAAGAGAATCTAAACACTGTCACAGCTCTACAACTTCTCTAACAGTATTGTTACGTGAACATTGTTGCACGATTCACTCCAGTATGGACCATTCCACCTCCATCAGTAACATGTCTAATAAACCAATGCACTTTTCCATTTTGATACACGGGATTGTTAGTCAAATGCATAACACTTTGGTGACCATAGAACACCACATCTTGTACCTATCCAAACTTACCCAATATATCCTTGCATTCTTGCAAGACATAACTTAAGGTAGGTCTCCTATTTTCGAAATCTCAGGAATCATAACCATAGACTAAACCATTGCAACCATTGTAGGTGATACTTGTGCTTCTGTGTTTGAAGCCCCATTTCCATGCTCTTCACCTAGTTTTTCCGTGTGTCTACTGAAAACACTAAGTCCATGTGAAATGTTGACCATTCCCCATCGAAATCATCAAACTTCCTACTAGCATATAATGCTCGATACATATAACCCTTTTATTCTTCATCAGTTATGACATAAGCCTGAAGAAAACTTATAATGGAAAGACAAATGGATTTTATCGGTTTCACATTATTCACACCGAATTTCCTGAGTATCTTCACCACATACTTTTGTCATGATAACCAAGCTTACCATATTTCATGTCTCTTTGTATTTCCATGCCCAAGATTTATTTTGTTTCTCCCAGATCCTTCATTAAAGAGTCCTAACCAACTGAGCCAACTTGTTGACCTCAACAATGTGTGTGCTTGAAACAATAATAACATATAACACCAAGATAATGAATATGCCATAAACATAATGTTTATACTCACTTGTAAAATTTGGCTCACCATGAAGGAATCAAACACCTTATACCATTTTCCTGGCATGCTTCATTCCATACAATGATTCTTGAGTTTGAAAAAAATATTTTGTTGCAATTTTGAACTAACCATTCTGGTTGTTCCTAATATAGCCCCTTATCCAAAAAAGTACATGTAAAAAAGTTTTAACATCTAGTTGTACTAACAAAACTAGTGCTAACACAACATGAATAGAAACAAACTTTTAAAATAATACTTTCATGGAAATTAATACCTTCCAAATACCCTTCTACTACAAATCATGCTTTGGACCTTTCATTTTTTACTATGTTTGTTTTTATAAAAGGATATTCATCAAACACTGCATCTATGTCAATGATGACTCTGTGGGTAGTAGGATCCCATAGTCTGCATCCCCTAACATCATCACCATATCAAATAACTACATGTTTGATCTGGTTCGTACTTATAATGTTGATAAAAAAACATAAGCATCACAATTGAATAATTTCACATTTGAGTAATTAACAGATGACTTGTTCATACCTCTTCCAAAATATTCCTATCTTTTGCAATCGATGGTGATTGAGCTACCAGATAACACAACTGCTTCTTCCCACACATATTGCTACAACTTGGCATTATTGAACATGCTTATTCGATGCCAACTACCTTGCAATGCTTTCCAAGTTTCATGTATATGAAGCTCCCTTCATCATATATTCTCAAACACTTTATTCACCTGCCAACACATCATCATTTCTACAGACCCACATTTTTAACTGGGTCACACTACTCCACCTTGAAATTTGCATTCGAACAAAATTGACCAAATCCATCCAAACCAACCCAAGTGAACCTTTTTCACTCTCCTCTAAGGACTTTACTTTGGAGCCTCAATGCTCATTTCCTCAGACAAGAGAGCTCCCACAACTGTGTCATAATCAATGGCATATGTTGAGCTAGAAACCACATAGTTGTGACCAAATGATCCCTGGACTCGGGAAATGAACAGAATAGCATAACTTCCTTGTCCTCATATTTGTATGTTACATACATACTAGATAATTGACAAATCAGAGTATTGGAAATACTCAAGTGATCAATAATTTCCGTACCTTCTTTCATTTGCAAGCTGTACAAATGCCTCCTGAAGAAAAAAAAATTAGTCAAGGAATTTTTCATATACAGACTCTCAAGTCTGTTCCAAAAACCTGGTGTTGTCTCCTCTTCAACGATTTTAAAAAACCCTTCATCTTCCAAACACAAACGAATGGTACTGAGATCTCTTGCATCTAGATCTTCCTAGTCCTTGTCTGTCATGATTTCTAGTTATTTTGTCTTTCCAACCAATTCCTTTTGCAATCCTTGTTGCATAAGAAGATCCGACTTCTTGAGCTTCCATAGTGCAAATCTATTCTTACCGCTGAATTCTCCACCTCAAACTTAGAATTCTACGCTTTTTCCATTAGTAGAAAACTACAAAAACCATCTCTTATAAAGTTGAGCCTTTTTAAATATGGAAGAATAACAGTATGAACCCCAAATTATCAAAAAATTAAAAAAAAATATATTTAATAAATATTTCACCTTTTTATAAAACCCTTTTTAACACACCCTCTCACATTAAAAAAATGACTTTTTATTTGAGCTCTATTCTCCATAATAAGTAAAAAAAAAAGTACATGTCAAGACAATGTCTTATGAATAAGACAAAAAACTTTCAAAGTTTAATTTATACTATGAACTTCATATCACCCTAATCTTTTATTTTAAGACCGACACTACTATGGTGCTTGAATGGGAGCATGCATTTTTAGATATCGATGCTCTCTGAGTGTGGATGGGGAGCATCGGTTTGTGGTCTCTAACGTGTCTAGGGATCATCGGTGACCTGAAACTCATTCAATCGCAACCTCTAGTTTTCAGAAAAAAATGTGGGCTCCTCAGTACTGCGGTCTTCTTGTCCTTACGTGCCAAAAACACGTCCAAAGGTTCTTGCACTCATAGAATACCTGCACACAATTCTCCTTGGCTCACCTGTGGAACCTATTCAACCTGCTTTGATACCATTTGTTGGGTAGCGGAAGAAAAATAGAGCATAAAAACCATAAAAAATAAAACATCAACAAGCAAGATTAAACCGAGAACAACAATCACACAATTGACACAGCCAATCGAAGCATACAACCATCCTCTCCTCTCATACAAACAACACATAAGTATTTCTTCTTGCTCTCACACATTCACTACACATATTGCATTCTCACCTTCATGGTTATACTCATATATATATCATCTCTCAAACAATTAGACTAATCGATTATAATTAGATCCACTAGTTAAACAATCTCTTCACAAAAGAGTGCATGCATGCACATTCCTAATATAGATGCTTGCGTGTGCATGTGGCCCCATGGAAAATTAATTGGATTTTTCCAACATGAAGAAAGTCTCTCACTTTACCTCTACTTCCATAAGAAAAGAAAAACAAATATTTTTTAAACAATTTTTTTCCCAGTCATCATTTCTTCTTGGATTCACCTTTCTTAATAGGAAGATAATTATCAATCTTAAATGGTAATTATGCATTATTTTTTATTTTTTCTATAGAATCAATTTATAAAAATATGTCTTTATATATCTAGAAAAATAAGAAAAAAACCAATCGCAGGAAAAAACTATAACTTTTTATCTTTCTAACACTCGGACCATACCAAAATAGGGAAGAAGTTCTTGCAATCAACCTCTTGAAATTTTGTATTTCTAACCCCCACCGTAAGATGGATTCTTAAATCTTGTAACTCTTATAATTTGCAAATGTGAAAACAAAATATCATAAGATGATCATAGTCACATAGAATTAAAAGACACAGGGATTTACGTGGTTCACCCAAACATTGGGATACATCCACCAAACAGAGGTATCGGTTGTCTTATTATTCAAATCATGGAGATTACAACAGCTCACTCACACTCCTGTCTTCCTCTACAGGATTACGTAAATTTATATACATTTACATGTGAAACAGATTATTAAATGCAATCTCATCCATATTCTAACTTTGTCTTATTGGTTACAACCAACGCTATATTATAGGATCTGAAATCCTAATCCTGGAGGAATTCGTTGTCACTAGTTTCCAACAATCTCCACCTTGAGAACAATTAACCTGATACCTTGCTCCTTCTTTTTGTTCATCACCTTTTCTTCAAGACAAGAGAATCCAAGCACCATCGTAGATTCTCTAACAATAATCTTTTTGTGAACATGCCTGCACAGTTTTCTTTTGTATGCAGTTTCTCAAGAGAGACTCCACGTTCATCGATGACCTATCTTACAAAATTGTACTTGATAGGTATATGTTTTATTTTACTATGGTAGGATGGATTCTTAGCCAAGTGGATAACACTTTTACTATCACAAAGTAACTTTACTTTGTCCTACAACCTTCCAAACTCACCAAACAAACCTTTCAACCAAACTTCATCTTTGCAAGCATGTGAAGTAGCTACATATTCTTCTTTTGTAGTGGATACAACAACAATGTTCTATATCTTTGGCATCTAACTAAAAGATCCACCTTCAAGAGATAACCTGAAGTCGACCTTCTCTTGTCCAAATTACCTACAAAATCACAATCAGCATATCCAGAAACTAATTCACAACAACTGTTATCAGTGATGCAATTATCACTTGTGCCTCTCAAATACTGAAGCACCCATTTCACTGCTGCCCAGTGCTCTTTACCTAGATTTTCCATATACCTACTAACAACCCCAACTACATGTGAAATGTCTGGTTTTTTACTAACCATCACATAATTTAAACTTTCTACTCCATTAGCATATGGTATTCGAGACATATATTCATTTTCTTCTTTTGTACTAGGACATAAACTTGAAGAAAGTTTAAAATGGGAAGCAAAAGGGACCGAAAATGGTTTCACGTCATTCATACCAAACCTAAAAAGTATCTTCTCAACAAACATCTGTTGTGACAACCAAATCTTACCATTCCTCCTGTATCTGAATATCTCCATGCCCAAAATCTGCTTTGCTGCACCTAGATCTTTCATATCAAACATCCTAGGCATATGAGCCTTTAACTTGTTGATCTCAGTTATGATTATGCTTGCTAAAATCATATCGTCAACATACAATACTAAGATTATGAATATGTGATTATTCAATTTCTTAAAGTAGACACAATGATCATACTGACTCCTTGTATAATTCTGGCTTTCCATGAAAGAGTCTAATTTCTTGTACCATTGTCTAAGCGACTGCCTCAGACCATACATTGATTTCTTGAGCCTGCAAACAAATTTCTTGCTACGATTTTGAACGAACCCTTCAGGTTATTCCATGTATATCTCCTCATCCAAATCTCCATGTAATAAAGCGGTCTTAACATCTAACAGCTCCAACTCCAAATCATGGAATGCAACCAATGCTAACAAACTTCAAATTGAAAAGATCTTAACAACTGGTGAAAAAATGTCATGAAATTCAATACCTTCTTTCTGAGAATATCCTTTCACAACCAGCCTTGCTTTGTACCTTTCCACCTTATCATTAACACCCTTCTTCAGCTTGTATACCCACTTGCAACCTTGTAGTGACCATATAAATTTAACATCCATTAATTAATCAAACATAAACTGTAACAGTAATATCTACTTGATTTCAGTAACTCAGTAATTTCTTATAAATTATGCACATATGCATATAAATGTATCCTAAAGAATAATGACTTCATAACAAAAATAAACCAAGCACGTAATTTAAAAATACCTTGGTCTGATGCTAATTCCTCCATCAATCTCATTGTTCGTGTTGAACTGGATCCAACACTGCCAAAACCTTGTTCCACCCTGCCAACTAAGATAACTTCCGAGATCCAGGATATCATATGGATATCCTGGCCCCCATGCCCAAAACCTCCAGCAAACCGGTGCCTCTATACTAAACCTCCCGAATCCAGAACTCAACTCTGCTCCCTACAAATCCAAGCGAGCCCCCAAAGAAAAATAATCTCATAGCATGATCCCCTCATTCCTTTGTAAACCTCCCCTCATATTGCCCCTTCACCGACTTTTCCATCCTTCATTACTTTCCTTATCCATTTATTAATTATCTTATCCTTTCGTAGTTAATGCCCTTTATCCCATTATTCATGTTCCTTATCCCCTTTATTTATTATCTTATCTTATATTTAATGTCCTATCCCTTCCCGAATACGTAAGCTTTAATTTAACAATATAATTTATTAACCCCCTTTAATTCTTTACTTAATTAATTAATGAGTTAATTAATAATTAATTAATCCTTGACAATCATGAACAAGTAATTGATAATAATTAATTAGTTAAAGTAATTTAAGAAATAATTATTGTTTAGCTAACTTTTAGGATAGTTAGATTATTAAATTAATTATAATTAATAATCCTATACATCTATTTAAGCAGGGTCATTACATACACCCACCCTTTAGGAAACTTCGTCCCAAAGTTAAGGTATCTTATGGTACAAAGGAAAAGAAACATGGTTCACACATTCATAACACGTAACCGACATTATTAGTAAGTAAGTCAAGAAAACTCATACATACTAGTGTATATGTACAAAAAATGCATGTGTAGCTAGTACATACAAGTCTCGTGCATGTACTAATAATCAAAACTATCATC
>JZKD02S1674570.1:606660-629577 GCA_000966675.3 Picea glauca
TTCCAATTTAGTTTATGTGATTCATCAGCAACATAATGACGTAAAACAGATACATGAAATACATTATGAGTTTTATGCAAGTGGGGTGGCAGTACGAGACGATATGCAACGGGTCTAATTTTCTCTTGGATCCTGAATGATCCTATAAATTGAGGTGACAACTTTTTCCCCTTCCCGAACCGTATGGTACTCTTATTATGCCTGATACGAATGAAAACCTGGTCTCCCACTTCATAAATTCGGTCGGTCCTATGTGCATCCGCATAGCTTTTCTACCTATCCTGTGCTTCCTTTAGTCTATTTCTAATCTGAATCACCTGTTCCTCCATTTCTTAAATTAATTCTAGCCCAACTGTTACTCGGTCTTCTAGTCTATCCCAACTCAATGGCGCTCTGCATGGCCTCCCATACAAAGCTTCGTAGGGTGGCAGTCCAATGGAGCTATGATAACTGTTATTGTAGGCAAACTCTACCAAAGGTAGGTACTTCTCCCACTAGATTTGATTATCCATTACATACATCCTAAGAATGTCTTCCACGACTTGATTTTCTCTCTCACTTTTCCTATCTGTTTCTGGATGATAATCTGTGCTTAAGTTCAACTGAGTCCCCAACACTGACTGTAAACTTGTCCAAAACCTAGAAGTGAATCTGGAGTCCCTATCTGAAATGAACTTCTTAGGTATCCCGTGCAAACAGATGACCTCGCTTACAAACACACGTGCCACATCAGTGACATCGTAAGTGTCTCTAACCGGAATAAAATGAGCACTCTTGGTTAACTTATCCACTATCACAAGAATGGCATTGTGTCTATGGGATGTGAGCGGCAACCCCACAACAAAATCTATAGAGATGACTTCCCATTTGGACATAGGAACATCATGTGGTTGTAGGAGGCCTAAAGGGTGATGGTGGTCGGCATTCACTTGTTGACACTTCAAGCATTTGGCGATGAAATGGACTACATCGTGCTTCATGCCTACCCAGAAGAAGAGATTCCTCATACCTGCGTACATCTTCGTCACACCCGAATGTGCACAATAAAGTGCTCTATGGGATTCATTCAGTATGATGCTTCGAATATCCCCATTCTCAGGGATGTACATCCTTCCTCGATATCTTAACAGTCCATCTATTTCCAGACTATATCCTTCATAATTTGGATCTAACTGCCTCCCACTCTGGAGGTTTGAAGTAACCTTTAAATACCAACTGTCTCGTTGGAGTTGTGTCAACGCATGTTCCCTCAGATTGACCTTTAAGGTTACCAAGGAGAAGATATGTGGTCTCCTACTCAAAGCATTTGCGACCACATTTTCATTTCCCTTGATGTACGAAATACCAAAATCGTACTCACTCATAAACTCACTCCATCGCCTTTGTTTGGAATTCAGATCTCTTTGAGTGAAGAGATGTTTTAAACTTTGATGGTCCGTTTTGAGCTCAAAGTTTTTCCCCACAAGATAGTGCCTTCAAATTTTCAGAGCTAGCATTACAACTGCCAACTCTAAATCATGAGTCGCATATAACTCTTCGTGTTTCTTCAACTTCCTTGATGCATAGGGTATCACTCCTCCATCCTGCATTAACACGTCCCCGAACCCTTTTTTCGAGGCATCCGTGTAGACTGTAAAGTCCTTTTCCATATCCAGTACTCATAGAATTGGCGCACTAGTTAGTAACCTCTTAAGCTACATGAATGCACTATCACATTCTTTTGTCCATTCATACCTGACCCCCTTGCGTTGCAAAGTGTTGATGGGTTTCGTTATTTTTGAGAATCCTTCCACAAATCTCTAGTAATAACCCACTAGCCCCATGAATCTTCTCACCTCATGGGTATTTTTCGGCACTGGCCACTCCATAATGCCTTTACCTTTTCTGGGTCCACAGATATTCCTTCGCCGAAAATGATATGACCTAAATAGTGGATCTCTTTCTGGAAGAAGGAACACTTCGACAACTTCCCATAAAATTTATTCTCTCTAAGGCAGAACAACACTATTCACAAGTGTTCCTCACGTTCTCTTTCATTTTTGGAATAGATGAGGATGTCATCTAGAAATACTTGTACAAAACGGTCTAAGTGCTTTCGGAATACGTCATTCATGAGGCTCATGAATACTGTTGGCACATTGGTCAATCCAAAAGGTACTACAACAAACTCGTAATGTCCAAACTGAGTTCGAAAGACAGTTTTTTGGATATCACCTTCCTTAATCCTTAACTGATGATAACCTGATCACAAATCAATCTTAGAGAATACTGTTTCTCCTTTCATCTGATCGAAGAGGTCATCTATTCGCGGCATTGGGTACCTATTTTTCACTGTAACACGGTTCAAGTCCCTGTAGTCTATACACAGTCGTAAGGATCTGTCCTTCTTCTTTACAAAAATTACTGGTGCACCCCAAGGTGAGACACTAGGCCTTATTAGCCCTAAGTCCAGTAACTCTTTCAACTGCATTTGTAATTCACAAATTTCTGGCACTATCATCCAATACAGAGTCTTGGAGATTGGTTCTGCACTAGGTTTTAGCTCAACAGTAAAATCAAGCTCCCTCTCAAGAGGTAACCCTGGTAACTCGTTCGGAAAAACATCCTTAAATTCTAACAATACTAGGTATTGATCCAATGAGGGTCCCTTCCCTTCATTCACTGCTTCCACTACATACAATTGACACCCTTGTCTCAAGAATCGCTTAACCTTCATAGTGGATATAAAGCATAATGACACTTTTCTCCGTACACCCTAGATCTCTACTAGCCTTCCTTCATCGTCGACACAAAGCACCCTCTTGGAAAAACAATCTACCATGGCTTGGTGAGCTGCTAACCAATCCATTCCAATTATTAGGTCATACGCCCCAAGAGCAGTGACGTATACCTTCAACCTCGTAGTACACACTCCCAGGTCTACTATACAATTATCAACACTAGGTCCTACTGCTTTTTATTCCCCCGAAGCCATTTCAACTTGTTTAAATTCATCATGCTCGTAGGATGCCAACCCACTCTTTTCTAATGCAGATGGTGAAATGAAACTATCTGTCGCACCAGAATCAAACAAAATCTTAACATTGATATGGTTTAGCATACCTGATGACTCCACCACCGTGGATTGATGTTCGACCTGGCGATTATTAACAGCTGCGTAAATCTGGTGGCTACTACTTGCTCTCCACATCGGTGCCTTTCCTTCTCTATGCATGAACCTTGATTGTAACTCTGGTCAATCATGCTCGTAATGGGGTCCTCCGCACCCCCAACAGGTAACACGAGATTGAACCTGTTTATTGTTATGTGACTATCTTTGAAATGAGTTTCTTCCCCTGGAACCTCTGCCCCTACTCATTGTTCCCTGAGGTGGTCATGAAGTTGTCTGCATCGTTGGCGATGAACGAGATGTTGCACTAACTGCCATTGAAATCCCTACAGCTATTGTCCCTGGCACGACTCTGTTACCATATGGTAGTGGCCTTGAGCCCCCTCCCCTAGGAAATGTCCTCGGGGCCTTTCTTACAAATCCTGGGTGATGCGAAAATGTCGGTCTTGTACCCCCAGTTAAGTTCATGTGTTATTCCGCATAACAGGCATTTTCCACCGCTTCTGCTATTGAAGACGATTTCCACATCCGCACCATAGCTCTTATCTTAGGGTTTAATCCATAAATGAAGCGCTCTGCCTGTCGTTGGTCATTGTCCATATATAAAACATATTTGACCAGTTCCATAAATCTGATCTCATATTCTTCTACAATTCTGTTTCCCTATACTAAGGCATGAAATGCCCCTACCTGTTGTTCCTCGTAGTATGCTAGTAGATATTTCCTTCGAAACCTCTCCTCGAAAAGTTCCCAGGCTACTGTGTCTGGGGTAACGTGCAGTTGTCTTTCCAGGTTTCCCCACTAGTTCAAGGCGCTGTCTCTTAACTGAAAAATTGTGATCTTTGCCTTTGAGTTGGACACATAGTCCCTTAAGGCAAAACACCTTGTCATGCCTTCCAACCATGCTTCCATGCGTTCACTGGTGCGACCCCCGACAAACTCGAGAAGATTGATCTTCTTCAATTCTCGTGTGATGTCTTCAGGTGGAGGTCCTCCCTCTGAATCCCTTGATGCTTCTGGATTACCCGTTCCAGATGGTGGGGGTTCCACTTCAGTCCCTGTCAGTTGTCGCCCTTTTAAAGTCTCATTAATGGCTTCCAACGAGCGTAGGATGAGGGCTAGTTTGGGCGATGGTGGTGGTGGCGCTAGCGGTGTTGGTGGTTCTTGCGATGATGATCCCCTGCCTCGATTCCCTCGAGTCATGACCATCCTATATGCTTTGACCTGCATCAACCAAAGTTGTCAAGGTGAGTTTCAGGATGTTTCAAATTGGTGCTACTCAAACTAGAAACAGGGTTAGGCGTAAGTTTTCTTTACTTGTCTGTAAACAGACATTACTCCTTTAGGGGATTGGCTAGGTTAGGGTTAGGATTAAGCATCTAATCTTGATTTCTTCGCCCCTATGAAAAAAAAAACTATTGGTTCCCTTGCCATGTAGCTATGCTAGACTTGTGCCATACTCGCCACTTCCTATGCTTACTCTCCTAGTGCATATGCCACCTCCTTCCCTCTTGTCCTAGTCTACGCCCTTTTAACTTTTCACTTATAACTAAATATCCTTCGATGCTTGACTCGGGAGATTTTCCCTTGGTGCGCAGTGTTGGCGTTGTCGAATGCTGCATTGAGATTTAGCGTTGCCTTTGACTGGTGGAATGGAGTTAAGGGACTTGGCGCTCAGCTCGACGAATCGTGTGTACGGTCTCGTGAACTTGACGCTTGGACAATCGGAGTTTATACTTGGGATACAAAGATCAGTAGTGCTAGATAAACCTTTACCTTGATTTCCGGTGCATTCACTAATTATGATTCAACTCGGTTAGCTGGCTCCGAATCAATATGTTAGGTAGTAAACCTGTTAGTCTTAATCTTCATACTGTATCTTCCTGATAATAATACCACTCTTTTCCCGACAGTGTTACCATTAATCTAAATAAATAAAAGAATTTATTTGTAAACACCTATGAGGGCGCATTGGTGTTAGTGTTCTTTTTAAGGATCTTCGCTTGGTGGGGGTCACGGGTTCAAAACCCTTTAATAATTCAATTAATCATACAATTAATTAATCATAAAACTTAAACTCTAAATTAACTATATGTAATTTAAATTATATTCTATTTATTAAAAATTAAAATTTAACATTAAATTAAATTATATTTAGCATTTAACATTAAATTAAAATTTAATAGCTTAAATTTAATATCAATTTCAAATCGAAACATTTAAAATTTTACGTTGAATTTAAATTAAAATCTTAACAATTTAACCAAATTGAAAACTGAAAAAAAAATTAAACTAAATAAGAATAATATAAAAAAAAAAAGAAATTTAACATGGGTGGCGGGTCCTCGCATGAGGCCCACGTGCCCCTCCCACACCATGCTCATCATTTCTGAGACTCCTCTTCATGGCCTCGTGTGCGCTGGTGCTAGTCTGGTCATGGCTTTGTGCATGGCAGTGGCGCTGAAGAGCTGCTAAGTATAGAATCATTGGTATCTTTGGAGGAGTTTCTGTATTTCGTCTTTATAATTTCCACAATTGTGTTTCTTTACAAACTGATATTATTGATATTATTTCATATAGAAAAACACAGAAATCTATTTATTTGATAGTAGTTGTTTAAGCCATGGCGTATGTGTCACCACACAGAAGGATACAGGAAGGCTCATCTTCTTCACTAAAACCAATGCCCACCGCACCGCCGCCCCAACAGGGGGATTGCAGTGGATATGTCAGAGATAACTTTCGAAAATGGTTGGCAATTGACAGTAATGGCGATACTTCCAACTTATTACTTGAATTTAAGCCCTTCCAGGGAAAAACATATGAGCATCTTCGAGATAAAAAGTTGTACACACTCTCTACAAATCCTCCTATAATAGAGGGTTAGAGGTGGAAAATAATCTGCAGTCCACTACCATTAACCAGGATTTTCCACCAGGAATGAAGGGGTAGAAACAGGCCTCATGCAGGCTAGAGAAAACCACCTATTTCATTGCCAGGGATCGCCCTTCAGGCCTGGATGCAGCTTTGGAAGGAGGACTTTGAGTAATGGATTGAGACTGAAGAAAAATTCTTTGTTTTCCATGAACAGTTTCTCCAGTTTGCTCGCATATTCAAAATGGGCATATGCATAGACAACTTTTGGAGGAGCTCTGGATTATAAAGGATGGAACAATCCAAGTAGTTTGATTGACGATTCAAATATCGTGGCCTCCAAAGCTAAATCAGGGGAGCTGTCCACTGATGAATCATACGGTATTTCACAAACCTTGCTTCCTTTTCTGTATTTTATTTTGTAGGATTGTTGTTTTAAAAGACCAAGGTTAACAAATATTTTTCTCGCGTAGAAAGAAATAGTTGGGCTTTTTTCTTTGTCAAATCTCTCTGTTTTAGTTGATGTCCTTCAAGATTTTTTTTTTTTTGCGAGGCTCCCATGTTTAAATATGTTAAAAAATGTAGAGAGACAATCACAAGTTTAGTATCGATGATGGTTGCAATCCTGAAGCACACCACGGCTCAAATGCGCAGGTCTCTGAGTTTGTGTATACTAGCATTGAGTTTCCTAAATACCAACAACTATTCAATGACATGGTGTCATCAATGAGGCCACTGTTGTTTTCATTTCACTCATTCCATTTCCATTCTAGTTGAGCGATATTTGAATCTGTTTTGAACAATGTTAGGAGCAGAATACATCCAAAAAAAGATGGAATTTGGGCTTCTGTTTATTTCGTATATTATCGCAGCGATGTTTTTTTTTTTGAGGTTTTACTGTTGTCTTCAGTTGTATCAAACTTATTCCAATGTTCTTAGAATATGATGCAAAGTCTTCTTTGGAAAGTTTGGAGGTGGGATCTCGCTGGAAATACCTCAGATAGTGGTAATTAAAATAAAATTTACCTCAAATAGCAACAATTAAATTAAAATATATTAAATATCCACCGATGACTATAAATAGCCCAGAAGAGTTCAAAACACAGAGAAGAAGAAAAACGTAGGAGACTTTCATCTTTACGGGGAACGGGAATATGTTAGGATTCACCAGATAGTCCGTAGCAAGTAGTAGGATGCTGTGGCATTCTCGTCTTCTTTCTTTTGTTATTTATTATTATTATTATTTTTTTTGGTTATACAAGGCCTGGCAGTCTGGTTATCTCGCATATAACTATTCTGTAAAACCTTGTACAGACTGCCCGATATGACCTATCATGGCTTTCTGTCGATGATAACTATTTTTTTCTTCCATTAGGAGTGATCTCAATTCTTAGACATGTATTTGTGGTATTCTAGCAATTTGTTTTTTTGTCTAATGTAGTTCAATAATTGTAATAAGTTCAAAATAGCTTTACACTCTTCAATCTTCCATTCGTACAATTAGGTATATGCTCAATTTATAGCCCCTATAATGGCATTTTGTAGATGCTAGAAAATTTTCAATATTTCTTATCTTCAATCGATCTAGTCAAGGAGTTGATTTTGAATCCTTTTGTGATGATTAGGACCATGTTTGTGAAAATAAATATGGAAATGGCTAAATCAAGCACACATAATCTACTTAAGATGATCTATTTCACAAGTTATTAGTCATGCAATTAATTCACACACACACATGCATGCATACAGACACGCATGCATGCATACACTACACACACATATACGTGTATTGGAAAAAATGCTTTCTTTAACTGTAATACTTGCAAATTATGTACTTATAGGGAATTTTTAAAAAATAAATGGCCATTGTAACAACCCTAGTTGTATTCATATTTCACTTGTTTTACTTTGGTAAATTTGTTTTTACATTTTCAATTCATATTGTTTATATATATATAGATTTGTTTATATATAATCAAAATAATAGTGCTTTTGCTTTGCACGTTAGGCGGAGCTGGAGTTAGAGCTTGGAGTTTGGGCCCTCAGGCCCAGATTTCAAACAAAAAGCTCTGATACGATGTGTAGTGACCATATAAATTTAGCATCCATTAATTAATCAAACATAAACTGTAACAGTAATATCTACTTGATTTCAGTAACTCAGTAACTTCTTATAAATTACGTACATATGAATATAAATGTATCCTAACGAATAATGATTTCATAACAAAAATAAAACAAGTACGTAATTTAAAAATACCTTGGTCTGATGCTAATTCCTCCGTCGATCTGGTTGTTCGTGCTGAACTGGATCCAAAACTGCTCAAACCTTGTCCCACCCTGCCAACTAGGACAACTTCCTAGCTCCAAGATATCATATGGATATCTTGGCCCCCGTGCCCAAAACCTCCGGCAAACCGGTGCCCCTGTACTAAACCTCCCGATTCCAGAAATCGACTCTCCTCCCTGCAAATCCAAGCGATCCCCCAAAGAAAAATAACCCCATAGCATGATCCCCTCCTTCCTTCGTAAACCTCCCCTCATAGTTCCCCTTCACCGACTTTTCCCTCCATTAGTTTCCTTATCCATTTATTAATTATCTTATCTTATATTTAATATCCTGTCCCTTCCCAAATACGTAAGCTTTAATTTAACAATATAATTTATTAACCCCCTTTAATTCTTTACTTAATTAATTAATGAGTTAATTAATAATTAATTAATCCTTGACAATCATGAACAAGTAATTAATAATAATTAATTAGTTAAAGTTATTTAAGAAATAATTATTGTTTAGCTAACTTTTAGGACAGTTAGATTATTAAATTAATTATAATTAATAATCATATACATCTATTTAAGCAGGGTCGTTACAAACCTACAATTTTTTTGTCTCTTGGAAGTTCTACCAGGTCTAATGTGGCATTCCTATCTAATGTCTTCATTGCATCCTTCATTGTTTCTTTCCATTTATCACTGTTAGAACCCTTCACAGCTTCTTGATAGCATGAAGGTTCATCATCATTAGTACTTAAAGAAATTGATGAAACAAAATCATGATACTTTCTTGGAGGATTTCTGACCCGCGTAGACCTCCTTAGGGAAGTTTGTGGCTCATCCACATTCTGTTTATTGTTATCATCAACCATGTCTTCCTCTGTAGGAAACTCTTCATGAACATCTTCAAAAACTTGTTCATGTTAACTTTCATCTGTATTTGAACTGGTTTCAAATTGAATTTGTTGATACTTAGGTACTTCTTCATGTTTCATTTGAACATATACATCTAACTTGATGAGAGATGATTCATCAAATATTACATCTATGTTAATGGTGATCTTGTGGGCAGTACGATCTCACAAATTGTACCCCTTAATACCATCACCATATCCAACAAAGGTAAGCCTTTTTAATTTTGGATCTAATTTATAACGCTAATGTTTCAAAATTAGAGCATAGGCTTCACAACCAAAAACATTAAGATTAGAATCATTACAAGGGTGACCTTTTCATATCTCTACAAGAATTTTCCACTCTATTGTTGTGGATGGTGATTGATTCACCAGATAACAAGTTTTAGCTACTGCTTTTGCCCACCGTTCCTGCTACAACTTGGCATTACTGAGCATACTCTTTGCTCTCTCTAGAAGAGTTTTGTTCATGTGTTCAACAACTCCATTTTGCTAAGGAGTATAGGAAGTAGTTTTATTTCTATCAATCCCAAACTCCTTGCAATAATTCTCAAATTCCATTAACGTAAATTCACCACCATTATCAGTTCTTAAACATTTAATCGATCTACCAGTGCTCTTTTTCACTAAATCTCTAAACTTCTTGAAAACTGTAAATACATCATCCTTTCCTTGCAACATATAGACCCAAACCTTTCTAGAGAAATCATCTCTAAAGGTTACAAAATATGATGATCCTCCATATAAAGTAGTAGGGGATGGTCCCCAAACATCAGAATGGATATAATCAAGGTTTCCTTTACTGGTGTGTCTTCTGGTTTTAAATTTATTCCTATTTTGTTTTCCATAAATACAGTGCTTGCAAAAATCTAATTTTAAAGACTTTAGACTAGAAAGTAACTTGTGATCAGATAATACATTCAATCCTTGTTCACTCATATGGCCCAACCGTTGATGCCATAGTTGAAAAAAATCACTGTCGTTCTCACATACTGTTGTCGCACGATCTGACTCAGTTCTTCCTTTTAACAGAAACAGGATACCAACCTTCTTCACTTTCATAACCAGTAAGATTCCTTTGTAGAATTTCATAACTCCACCTTGAAAAATACTCTTATATCCTCCAGTGTCTAAGAATCCCAAAGAAATTAGGTTCTTCCTAAGATTAGGTACATGTCTCACATCAGTTAGTATTTTAACAGTTCTATCAAACATCTTAATTTGAACGCTACCAATTCCCACACCTTTACATGAGATATCATTTCCCATGTAAACTATTACATCATCTATAGACTCGTAAGTAACAAACCAATGTCTATGAAGACACATGTGATTTGAAGCACCAGAATCTAATAAACAATGTTGATCCTGACGTGAACTAATACTAATTGACAAAACTTCATCATCCATACATGAACCTGTTGCTGAACCTATTTCAGTTACATTCGCTTCCTTCATTTCTTTTCGAGGGTCTTCTTTGGAGGCTTGTTTTCTCTTCCAACAATCATTCTTCATGTGTTCAGATTTTCCACAAATCCAACACTTAAGCTTGCTCTTTTTTCCCTTCGACTTTGACCAAGAGAAATCTCTCTAACCGTGTCCTCTTTCTTTAGGTCTGCTTCTGACCATCATCGCCTCAGATGTAGAGGTTTCTGAATTGGATTTATTCCTTGTTTCCTCAGACAGTAGTGCTCCAATAATAACATCAAACTCAATAATTTTTGTTGTGTTGAAACTAATAGAGGTAACAAAGTGATCCCATGACTCGGGCAAAGAACACAATAATGTAATTTCTTTGTTTTCAGAAACGAATTTTACTCACATGCTAGTCAACTGAACTAACAAAGTATTAAAAGTATTTAGATGATCAACTATTTTCGCACCTTCCTTCATGCTCAAACCGTACAATTGTCTTTTCAGGAAGATCTTGTCCGTCAAGGATTTTTCCATGTACAGGCTTTCCATCTTCGTCCATAAACCGGTTGTTTTATTTTCCGCAACAATGTTGAACAAAACATCATCAACCAAACACAGGAGTATGGCACTCAATGCTCTCGCATCGATCACATCTCAGTCTTCATTTGCTATGGTCACGTGTTGCTTTTCTTTTCCCAAAAGAGCCTTCACCATGCCTTGTTGCACGAGCAAATTGTGCATCCTAACCTTCCAGATCTCAGAATTGTTCTTTCTATTGAACTTCTCTATTTCGAATTTGGCACTGTGAGTTTTCACCATTAACACAAGAAAATAAAATTCCCAAAAACACCACTACTTATAATAACCAAGATCCTTTTAAAAAATAATGTGAGAAAGAATGGCATAATCTCCACAAGATTTAATAAAAAAACTTTTTTTTACTAACCTCACTTTTTATTAAAATAAATAAATAAATAAATAACCACCTTTTTAATTCCTCACATTTTTATGCATACAATATAATATTCCAAAATATTGGAATTCCTCTCATACATTTACCTTTTTAAAAAAGCACCCTCGCTTAAATTCTTTCAAAAGAGAAAAGTCATCGCACCATGCCTTAAATTCCAAAAAACCATACGAATTTTAAGGAGTCGTCGCACCTCCTGATGCAACTGGAGTGCGGCTATCTTAAAGGCTCTACGCACTATACCACATAGCTGGGCTGCGGCAATTTCAGGGAGAAGTCGCACCCTTCCAGAGGAGGAATCTGCGACGATGTGGAAATCGACGCACTTCACACAGTTGGAACTGTTGCTCTTCTTTCGAAATTTGATGTCCTTGACACCTTCTCCTTTAATTAGCTATGATACCACTTGTTATAATTTGCAAATGTGGAAACACAAATATCATAAAACGAGCATAGTCACACTGAATTAAAAGACATGGAGATTTACGTTGTTCACCCAAACATTGGGCTAAGTGCATCAAGTAGAGGCATCGGTTTTATTATTATTCAAATCATGGAGATTACAGTAACTCATTCACACTCATGTCTGCCTCTAAGAACTTACATAAATTTATATACATTTACACAAAAAACTAATTATTAAATGCAATCTCATCCATATTCTAACTTGGTGTTATTGATTACAACCAATGTTGAATTATAAGATTTGAAATCCCTATCGTGGAGAAGTTTGTTCTCACCAGTTTCCAACAATAACTGTATTGTCCTCAAATACAATGTGTTAAATCTTATTGAGATTCTTAAATCTCTGTTAGTTTAGTATCAGTAAATATTATTTGCACCTTGACTTGTAAATTTAGAGAACTATATTAATAATGAGATACAAAAGATATATTAATTCCAAAGTTCAATATTTTGGACAGAAACTATAAACTTTTAATAATATAGATCTAGTTTAACTCGACGGAGCAATATTTTGGACAAACTATAAACTTTTAATAATATAGATCTAGTTTAACTCGACGGAGCAATATTTTGGACAGAAACTATAAACTTCTAATAATATAGATCTAGTTTAACTCGACGGAGCAATTCATTCCCTTCTTGTGTCCCTTTATGAGTGATTTCAGTTTTCTCAGAACTCGCTGGCAAAGTTCAGAGAAATCGACCACATAAGTGGTTGCAGGCTGGCAGGGTGTAGGTAAACGTCTCTATATATGGATTTCATTTGTTTACGATAAATTATGTATATGCATGTACGTATTATCCTTAAATCTCACCCCAAGATGGATTCCTAAATCTAAGGTACCGTACTATCCTCAAAAACAATTTGTTAAATCTTGTTAACATCCCAAATCTCTGTTACTTTAATAACCTTAAATACAATTTGTAAGCTGCATTATAAATACTCTTAGTCTAAATTTTCTAATTTTTTATTATAAATATAAGGTACCTTATTATTCTCAATTACAATTTGTTAAATCTTGTTAACATCCCCAAAACTCTGTTAAGTGTAATATTTTTAAATATAATTTGTAAGCTTTATTATAAATCAGTTTATTTTAAATGTTTTATCTTTTTTATTAATTCTAGCGTTTTAGAGATTTTTTAAATATTGAATTTATTTATACATTTAAAAATGCAATTCAAATAATAAAAAATATCTATTTTATTCAAATTTACATTTCTAAATTCAAATAAAAAAACCTAAAAAATAAAACTTTTAACCAAAATCTTATAAATCAATATAAATAATTAATAAAACATAAAACTGATATATTATTTCTAAAGTTGAAGAACATTAATAAAGAGATCAAAAGATATATTCATAAGATATATTCATTCTAGAGTTGAAAACTTTGTGCCATATTGTATGGTAGTACCTTACCGTGCTGGTTGGATGTGTCAAGTTGTAAAAGTTCCTTCAAAGCCCACGATAACATAGGAACCTAATAAAACTGGATTGTCTCTCTGCAGCCCTGTATGAAACATATCAGATTACTTAGAACACGTTAGCAAAGTTTAGAGAAATCGATCACATATGTGGTTGCAGGATTTCAAGGGTGTGGAGAAATCATGGCCTTGCTAGTGTGACGAAATAGTGGGGTTGGTGGAGAAGGGAGTTTGTTGTTTGGAACATTGTTGATGTTCTTGATGATCGAAGAAGTTCACAATAGTTGGTATTTATTCTCTGGATTGGAAGGTGTTTTTATAGGACATAGATTTGTTTAATAAGTGAATTATTTAAAATGGACAAGTTTAATGTTTTTTATAGGACATTGATTTGTTTAATAAGTGAATTATTCAAAATGGACAAGTTTAAATTTTAGATTTTTTGAATTTTTCAAAGTAATTATTATCATTCAATAATATAATTGTTTATGAAATTGCAATTTTTCATTATTTAAATTGATATTTAATATTTACAATTCAATCTTAATAACTTATATTTAATATTTACAATCCAATTTTAATAACTTATATCTAATATTTATAATTTCAACATTTTTTATTTTAATTTTAAACAAAACTGATTGAAAAATATGGCTGAAAAGGATTTAAAGAGTCAAATGTTTAGGCTAAGCAATTTAAAACAGTTTAATAGCCAAAGTTTAGAAGAATTTTTTTTAATGAGGTCAATGGTGATATCCATTGTATTAGTATACCATTTCCATATAGAAGTTTCAAATATGTGATCAGCATATAGATGTTTTGTTTTTGAGGATTGAAAAAAATTGTTAAATGTATTAAGAAAAAATGTTTACTTTTAATTAATTTTTAATTTTTAATATATTAGTATAGATTTATCTTAATTCAGATTCTACTAAATTTTTAAAAGGATTAATCTTTGGAGGTACAAATCCTTTCTTTTACACTTTAAAATTGATTTTATATATATATATATAATTTCACAAAAAGTTAAAATCTACATATATAATTTTCACTTATTTAATTTTATTTTATTGAAAAGTGACACTTATCCTCTTGACACATTAATAACTTAAATTTTAAATTATATTATATTTTTTATTAATATAATTTAATATCTTATTATATTTTAACATATTAAATGTAAATTCCCTAGGGGCATAATTGGCAAGTGTCGTCAAAATGAAGTTCCATGAGGTTTCGAGTTCAATTCCCTCCAACTAGTTGCTGATTCCTCCAGACACAAAAAAAAAAAAAAATATACTTCTTGCAACCATATTTATAAAAATAATTTCAATGAATGAAAAGAAACCGTAACATAGTCAAAGTTGTTAATACTGCATTGTGGGTAAAATGTTGTTATTTTTGTACATTGATCAACAATCCCCAGTCAGGTTGAAAGAGGACATTGCGCCTCCCACTAACGAGGAACGCATAAATATGTATAGAAGTCTCTGTGATATATTTCAACAGAAAGTAACGTAATTATAATTTCAACAGAAAGTAACGTAATTATAATTTCAGTACCTAAAATTGTTCACGGAATTAATGGGATTCTTGTGCTCCTATATACTGACCTCCTCCTATACCCAATTTCTTCATAGATTACTAGGACCGCAATTATTGTTTAACTGATTAATGGAACTGAACGGATTAAGCAATAGAGCTGACTGTTACGTGAGCCTTATGGGTTGTGCTGCCGAGCGTAGATGTAGTCCACATGGGCAGATAGTGTGCGTCTCATCAAGCATTCTTCATCATCATCTACATTGTTGCAGTTTTCTTCTGAAGCATTCATGCCTGGGCTGCGAACTGCACGTTTCTCAGTCTTAGGCCCGCCCGTGGGAAACTGCAAAATCATAACTCTTTGTCCGGTTATTAAAACTAGACATTGAAAACTAATCATGGATAAATCACAGAAGTCGTCCTTACACTTACTCTCTGGCCTGTAGCTTTTAATGTCAATATGTCCGAGTCCTTAAAAGTATGATATTTCTCTGTAAGCAGAAGACCAGACCTGCTTTAATTTTCACAATTCTATTTGGCGTCCCAATAAATTGTTAATGCTCAGAGGGAACCAACCCATGACAGTGACCATCAGTGCTATATGTGTGTAAACAACATTATGTCTTATCATTTCCTCAAATATAATAATAAAAAGAGTTCACAAATACAAATTTTCCTTGTTATTCCTGGAAGAAAATCCTAGTTAAAAGTTCAAGCGACGTTACTTGTAGCAAATAGATTGCCCTGGAACAACAAGAAGTAGTATAACAAATGAAAAAATTAAACGGAAATGTGCCGAGGCAATGGAATGAGGTATACCTGTTGTGAAAGATCGAATGGCGTTTGCAGTGCAAAGTAGTAGAATGGCGGATACAAGTAAAGGAAGTGTCCTCAGTTGTTTTTTCGTGCAAGCCATTTGCTCTTTCTTAGCGGGCTTAGAATTGCTTATTTCCTTGTGTTGTTAAGCTTTTCCTTTACACAAGAAATATGCGATTCGAAAAGAATTAGACTACAGAATCCAGAGGGGGCGGTAGGCAAAATGCATTCCGACTGCGATTATTATATAGCAGAGCCAAGAGGGCGTGCTTGAAATATTTCACTAAAAATTGGAGCACGAACTTTGTACAGAAGCCACACATAGCCGTATTCCACTGTCATGACGATGGAATCTGTACCAGGTTGCTAAGCGTAATGTCAGTCTGAACGCAGCGTGTCGCCAGATTACTTAAAAAAACTTGTGTCAATTACAAGACTTTGCCGTGCAGGGTAGCCAGTGGCCCCTAGTCTGAACATGGCAGTAGCCGTGGACAAAGACATGTCTCATTTGTGTCCTGAGCGTTATCAGGTTGAAAGCGTTTATTTAGGGAGCGTTTCTATACATCGTTCGTTGGGCCCAATCTTGTCAGCTTGGGATAAGGGGCAATCATATTATAAATGGTTTTTTCCTCCCAATCTCATCAAAATTTGATGTTAAAGTTTGATTTCAACCTTTACAAATTAATATCAATATTTAATTAATTATGGAGTTATTAATTTATCCCAATACCCAAAATTGAAATTTGAATAATGCAATCTTCTGTTTTAGCAATTATTTATCAATCAATTTCTATTCTAGTCATTTGAATGCACCATATCAATCTTGCTCATATTTTATCTTTGTTGAAACCCACTTATGAACTTCTCTTGACTTGAATCAACATTTTAGTTTTTAAACATCATATGTTATGGGTTTTATTAATGGATGAATGTTATGGGTTTTATTAATGGATGACATACAGATGAATAACATAAATGAGATTTAATTATAAAGAGAAATGGGAGAATAGACATTGTTTTCCACATACACACCATAAATATGTTTAAGTTTGAGAAACTAGTCATCCTATGGACATATTTCCATATACCAAAACACTTAGTTACCCAACCACGATAAAATTTGAGCAACTAGCCATCCTATGGACATATTTCCATCTACCAAGACACCTAGGTACCCAACCAATAAAGACCAAGCAACTAGCCATCCTATGGACATATTTTCATATACCAAAACACCTAGGTACTCAGCCATGATGCTTGTCGGTTCTCTAGGATAATAGTTTGAACACAAGATATATCCAAATCAATATTATATTCTTTATGCATATGTTAATAGGGACATATAGCACAACATTCATCAAACAATATTTCATCAATGAATAATTAAAGGGAACAACAAATATAGCCAAATTTCCCTTCCAGTTACACCACACCTAACCAAGTACACTAAGGAAGGATTTTTACAAATTACATAGTATTTCCACACATGGATACAACAAGAGAAAATGACACACATGACATGAAAATTGTCTTCCTCCTTTAGAATCACACATATTTTCAAGGAGATTGTGAGATTGCATGGGTTGCCCAAGAGTATAGTTTCAAACAAAGATACTAAATTTGTGGGACACTTTTGGAGGACCTTGTGAAAGAAGCCGGGGACAAGTTTTTCTTTTAGATCAACATATCATCCTCAGACAGATGAACATAATGAGGTAGTGAATCGAAGTTTAGGGAATCTATTAAGGAGTTTGGTCACTGAACATAACCGTGAGTGGGATCAAATTCTTCCCTAAGCAGAGTTTGCATATAAAGAATCACTGAATAGGAGTATTGGTAAGAGTCCATTCAAGATAGTATATTGGATGCATCCAATAGGAATTTCAGAATTGAGAGATTTGGGATGAGATGAATCCCGATGTGCAGGAGGAGAGGACTTTGTTTCTGAAATGCAGAAATTGCATGATCGGATCAACAAACAACTACATAACAGAGACCATAAATATAAGAACATAGTAGATCAAAGAAGAAGAGAGGTGTATTTTGAAATTGGAGATCAAGTCTTATCACATTTGAGGATGGAAAGATTTATGAAGGGAAAATATAACAAGATGAATATGAAGAGCATAGGACGTTCTAAGATACTCATAAAATTATCTACAAATGCTTATAAGATTGAATTTCCAGAGGACATTCAAATATTGCCAATATTCAATGTAGTGGACTTATACCCTTACAAGATGGATGATACATAAGGGACAGATGATCCAGAGGAGATTCAGTGGAAGCGACAAATTCCCATAGCAGAGAAGCCACAAATAGAGAAGATTTTGGACCAGAGGATTGCTAAAAAGACCAAGAGAAAAGTTTATTATGAGTATTTGGTTAAGTGGAAAGACCATCCAGCAGAAGATGCCAGTTGGATAACTGAAAATGATATCCAGAAACATGGAAATACAATGGGGCAGCTAATGGACAAGAGTCCATGAATCTTTTTATCCAGAGGAGTATGATGCAGGATCATCACCATCAACATTCAATGAGGCCAAGCGAAGGACAACTCAGCATCCAGCGCGCACATTCAAATTGGTTTTGGATTTCAAGGAGAGCACATCACTTTAATGTTTTGAAAATAATGTAATTAAAGGCCCGTAAGATTTTGCGGCATGAGCCATTGTAAACAATCTAGGAGATTGTAATTTCTTTAATGACCAAAGGATTGTACATATTTCGAGCATCGACTCGTATCTATATTGTAAATGTTCATTTATTTGTAATAATCTTAGTGGTAGAATTCTTTAATTATGATGTGAAACCACTAGAGTAGTCAGAAGGAAGGCTCAAGAATCCCCTATATGTACAAATGTATGTAATMTATGCCCAAAAGAGGTTGTTGAAGATTGTTGTATTTGTTGTTCATATTAGTGTGATTACTGTAGAGAAAGAGAGAAGATGAGAGCTTCGGGAACTCTTGTAAATGTTTTCCTGAAGGAATATAATAAAGGAGATTTAATTCACATGCCTGAGTTTACTTATCTCCGAGTTATTTGGGTAATGTTATGTTATCTATTTTCTGTGTTTATATGCCTATGTGTGTATTTCATGGTTGAATGAATGAACGTTTGATGTTCTATAAGTTTCATTTTTTTCTCCCATGAAATCCTGATGCAAGGATAGTGTGAAGGCATAGTCATTTACAGACTCGATAGCTCAGAGGATATAGAGTGAATTTTGTAGAGTTAGTGCAAGGACTGCACATATACTCGTTTGAGTATAAAAAACTTGAAGGATAGACTTGTGCAAGGAGTGCATAGGGCCAACACTTAGTGAGGTGTGGAGAGAGTCTCAAGGAGAGAAAATACATGGAGTGTGCGGAATATTTTTTCTAAGTCTCAAGATCGGGAGAAGTAACAAAAGGTGTGCGCCAAGGTTCAGATCACTTAGAGTGAAAAAGCTCAGGAAGAATAACGAGAAAATGTCCTTGGAGAAAGGATAAATTTTGTTTGGAGGTTGAGCGGACAAAATCTGTTTGGGAAAAGCCAAATTTTTTCACAATTGTCAGATCTAGAGAAGGTGTGTGGGTGTTAACCGTTTAAGTCCTTCAAACTTCGCGAATTCAATAGTTTTAGGGTGTGTTTTGTGGAGGAGACAAATTTCCCAAAGTCCAAAGCTAATCTAGACCATTGGTAGACGGGGGACACGTTTCTACAGATAAACATTTATGCAAAAGTATGGTTATCCGGTGAACCTGAAGTGTTGTTGCAAGAGTGTGAAAAAATCCCGAAGCTCTGAAGCCCGGAGAAGATCTTGATCATTGGCGTCAGGACCACGTGCTGACATATTACTAATGATTCAGGAATCCGACAGTCCGAGAGAACGAAGTCATAAAGTGTTTTGGCTCGAGAACTCATGAAGGCCCAAAGGCCAAAGTAGATCTCGACTATCTATTGAGAGGAACACGTGGATCGTAGATCCAACCCTTCGCCAGTTCGACGTTTGAACAATTTGAAGTGTTGTATCTTGAAGAGCTTTGAAGCTCGAAGCCCAAAGTAATATTAGGTCGTGAATATGAGGCGGACGTCAAGCGTTCAATCCGTGAGTTCGGAGGTACTGAATGTTGGAGCGGGTATAACTCCCACTGCCCAGAGTCTCAAAAAATCGGTGAGCAGTGGATCTTGGTGTATAGTGTGAACCATTGATCCTCACGATTGTTCAATTATTCACAAACTCGACGTTCGGGAGGATTGTTGTGTGTTTTTGTTAGAATTATTGAAGCCTATAGCTTCGAAGTGTCAGAGTTCCTTCTCGTTAAAGAGCTTAGCCCACGGCTTTGGCCTGAGGTCATGTGGATTTCTCCGTTGATTTGATGATACCCTTGTGCATGCAAATTTGTTTGCAGGGAAAAGAGAAAAGGCCCGTGACAGAGTATTTCGAGGGTTCAACAAGAGCTAAAGAGCTAATTCAACTCCCTTAAGTGAACGATCCTAGACTAGGAGGTCGTGTGAACCCTAGGAGTGGTGGGGGTTTGGATCATTGTGTCTCTCAAATTTAGTATTATTATTGAATGTGTGAGAGGAATCTACAACCAAGAATCTTTGGGATAAATTGAGGAAGTTGTATCCATATAAGTCCTTAGTAAATAAACTATTCCTGAGAAAGAAGTTGTATAACCTGAGGATGAGAGATGGAGACTTGGTGGTAGAGTATTTGAATGCCTTCAATACTATGCTAAGTCATTTAGTATCTTTTGAGATCAAAATTTAAGACAAAGATCAGTGTATCAATTTACTGAGTTCTTTACCACAGTTGTGGGATAGATTGGTTGTGGCCATAGGTAGTAATAAACTGACTTGAAGTTTGATGAAGTGGTCTCATCCTTGTTATCAGAGGAGATGAGACAAAAGAAAATGGAAGGAAAGATCACATATGCATTATTTGCAAGAGGACACTCCCAGGAAAGAAATAGATCTAAGTCCACAAGTGGGAGATCTAAGTCTAAGTGGTACACATTATTTTGGTCCCTTTGATGATGACCCCATGGGCATGTGTTCAGGATTACAAAACAATCTTTCACATGAGGAAAATGGCTGAGTTCTTCCCCTACAAGGCGCATTTTTAGAATGACGTCGCAGGCTGACAGTGGTACACAGTGCATAAATCCTTGATTTCCACAGGCTACTCTATGCCTGAACTGTGGGATTTTCACATGCTTCTATATATGTAGGTTGTGGCAGGTCTTGAAGCTAAGAAAATGAAGAAGTTTCATGAAGTTTCTAGAAGGAGAATCTTCTAGAATGTGAGGTGGCGTCCGTATGGTTGTGCTCTTACTGGCTTCTCTGATTTGGTGGGATCATCCTCATCCTAGTAACTACTTCACCTTCCCCTATATAATAATGGATTTCTCATGGAAAAGGTTAAGCAAGGTCAAGCAAGATTGAGAAAAGAATAGGTTGAAGACTGTATGAAGAATCCTGATACAATTGATGCTTGATGCTACCATTTGTCTATCAATCTTGTAAACTATCTTCATTCAAATTCAGAGAAAGTCTATGTGTGTGTTGGATTAAAGGACCACCGAAAGGGAACTTGCGACATCAAGGGAATATGGTTGTATCTTCCACTTTTTCTTTATATGATACAGTGGCATGTTTCTTTCCCATAAAATCATCAGCTTTTTATTACATGACTCCTTGATCACGTGTTTAGGTTTCTATTGAATCTATAATTACTTCTTTCACTTTGGTTGGTTTGTTTCATTGCAAATATGATCTCACAAGAGCATCGGAGCAAAGCAAGGACAACAGAGATATAGGGAAGTGATATATAAAGGTATGTCATACACTCCTTCTTTGGTGATAAATTCAATGGTAGCAACCTAAGGAAAGCATCATGTTTTTTCTTGTTTTGTTCTAGATCCAGGTGGATCTAGGGAGATTGGTTTATGTCCACATTCACCAATTTATCCAATAAAACTAAGGCTACATATAAATCTCCCAAAAATTTATTAAAGATATGATGAAGATGTGGAAAAGAAGGGCACTACAAGAAGTAGTGTAGATCCAAAGTTGAGAAAAAAAAGGGATCTGAAGAATCTCCTTCTACAGAAGAAAAGGCCTCCAATAAAGAAGGAGGGGATGTGTACTTGGCATCTTCAAGCACACATTCATAACATTGGGCATAGTTGATTGATACGGGTGCATCCTTTCATATGAATCCCCGCAGGGAGTAGTTCTGTGAATATGAAAGGTATGGTGGAGGTAATGTTTTCCTAGGTGATGACTTGACAACCAGAATCATAGGGCAAGGAAAAGTAAATTTGAGGCTCATAGATGGGAGGATTAAAACACTACATGGTGTTCTGCACATCCCAGGATCGACCAAAAATTTGATTTTTGTAAGAAAAATGAACGATGCAAGGGTAAAGACAATATTTGAAAAGGAAACCTGTAGGATGGTTCGAGGAGCAATGGTGTTGTTGAAGGGATTTCAGTTTAAAACTCTGTATAAGTTGCAAGGAAAAACTATTAGTGATGGGTGTAATAGCTAGACATTGTTCTTGATATTTGAGTTGAAGAACAAAGAACTCCTACAGTCTCTCGATAAAAGGTTATGTTGTGGCATCAAAGACTAGGGCATATCAGAGAGAAGGGTCTTTGACCAATACATGGTAAATGTATGGTTGAAGGTTTGTCTAAATTTTGTCTGGATTTTCATTTCTATGAACATTGTCTATATGGGAAGAAAAATTGGGTAAGATTCCCCTCTGGAGCAACAAGGGAAGAAGAAATTTTACAACTAGTTCACAGTGATGTGTTTAGACCTATGTTGGTTCCATCAGTAGGAAAATTTATGTACTATGTCTCATTTATAGATGACTTCTTGAGGAATAATTGGATATATCCTTAGGAAAAAATATGAAGTCTTTGATAGGTTTAAAGCATTTAAGGCTATTGTTGAGAATCAAATAGAGAAAAGAATTAAGGTGTTGAGGAAAGATAATGGAGGAGAGTTCTACGAGAATGAATTTGAAGAATTTTGTAAGAAGTGAAGTATAGAAAGGTAGAAGACTACCCCATATACACCTCAGCATAATAGAGTTGCAGAAA